>JZKD02S0106033.1:127894-146071 GCA_000966675.3 Picea glauca | reverse complement strand
TGAAGTCCATGTATTTAATCTATGTTAAAATATATGTATCATAATTCTAAACTTTCACGCTTACTCCCAGATTTATTCCTACTCAATGAGTCCAATGAAATTGTAAGTTTTACACTATCTATTACTTCTTTCCAATAGAAATTTAATTCGATAGACACATCACCCAGAATTAAGAGATAATCCACAAGGATATGCATGTATGCATAGGTATGTAAAAGTTTTAAATCCCATAATTACTTCTAGAATAGCGTCTACACAATCCTATATTCAAAAACAAAATAAACAGATATACATATGAGACACTGACCTGGTGGTTCAGTCAATAATTCATCATGACATGAAAACAGAGAAGGAGAAAGTAGATGTATTTGAAACAGTTCGTGGGAATACAAAGGGAACAACCATGTTCCTCCCAATCGTAGAACAGGGCAGCCAAAATCACTTGTCCTATTCACCCCCTAGCCTGACCATGAATCCATGAGGGATAACTCGAAACTCCTCCTCAGCAATGTTGTTCAACTTTAGAAATCTTCCCCTTACCTTGCACTCATCCAGTAGTGTTCATAACAACAAGCAATCAGTAATACCTTTCCCAACATATTCCTCCTTGCCTCACACTTCAGAAAACAATGTTCATAACAACAATAGGTAATTTCTTTTCCCGCATACTTGGCAGCGTCTTGCCTCCTCACATATGTTATTTAAAACCATATTTGTTTTTGCCTAGGTCTTTTTCCCTCCTTGGCAATTTTCAAAGATTTCTAAATCCCTGATTTTTAGGGGATGCCAATGGCCAAATCCCTGATTTTCCACTTGTAACAATCATCCCTGAGGTAGTTCCAACATGTTCCCCACTCATGGAGTCATGGTCAGTTGATTTTAACATGGTTGTTCCATTTGTCCTCCTACAATAAATTATAAAATATTTTGTTTTCATACAAGTGTCATAGTCAAATAGTTAGTTGGGTGAAATCAGATCTCTTCCCAATAGTCATAATAATTAATTACAATTTACCACATTCGAAATTCAGAATTGCCAAAAATGGAAAAAATTTCCCAAATTCAAATTTACCAAAAACAGAATAATTTTCCTAACAATTTATCGAATTCAAAAATAATTTATTTTTGGGGATGCCACATCCTTTCCCCCTTCAATAAAACACTGTCCTCAGTGTTTGTTCCTTTCTTGGAACATGATTGTATGATATTTCCGAAAATCTCCCTCTAACTCCCAAGTGGCCTCCTCGGGACTAAAGTGCTTACATTGCACCTTTACCTGAGCGACGGCTCTGTTCCGAAGTGTTATTTCTCTCCGGTCCAGAATATGCAGGGGTTCCACCCGGAACTCACCTTCGGGTTCCACCTGCACCAAGTTCCAATCAATCATATGAGTAGGGTCATGAACATACTTTTTCAAAAAAGAAACATGAAATACATTATGAATTCTTAAATTAACTGGAAGTGCAAGTTGGTATGCTACGGGTCCAATTCGAGATAGTATCTCGAAGGGCCCACAAAACCTGGGTGCCATCTTGGAACAGTTCCCTAAATTCAATGAACTTTTTCGGGCTTTGACCTTCAAGTAAACATGGTCTCCCACTTAAAATTCCAAGTGTCTTCTTTTCTGGTCTGCATAGCTCCTTTGTTTGTCTTGTGTTTCTTTTAAGTTATGTTATACCTTCCTTACCATGTTCTCCATTTCCTAGAGCATCTCTGGTCCAACCATGAGTCTATCGTTTGGGTTTTCCTAGCTAATTAGAGTCGTACACTTCCTGTCATATAGTACCTCGAAAGGGCTTAACTTAGTCGAAGTTCGGTACCCATTGTTATAGGCAAATTCTACTAAGTGTAGATAGTCTTCCCACTTGTTTGGTTTTGTTCTTACGTACATGCGGAGCATATCCTCTATGATTTGGTTTGTCCTTTTGGTCTGTCCATCCGTTTGTGGGTGATAACTCATACTGAAATTCAAATTAGTATTTAGCCCTGCAAACAATTCCTTCCAAAAAGCGGATGTGAATTTTACATCTCTATCTGAAATCACCATTTTAGGAATTCCATGCAGTCTAAAAATTTCTTTCATAAATATTTCAGCAATGTTTATAGCTTTAAAATTAGACTTTACAGGAATAAAGTGTGCAGACTCACTGAGTTTATTGATTACAACCATGATAGAATCATTATGTTTATGAGTCTTAGGCAAACCTATTATAAAGTCCAGCGATATGGTCTCCCATTTCCATTCTGGTACTGGTAAAGGCTATAAGAGGCCAGTTGGATGTTGGTGTTCGGCCTTAACCTGCTAACAATCTTGGCACCTAGCTAAGTATTCTATTGTTTCTCCCTTCATACTGGACCAGTAAAATAGTTTTCTAAGTGTGGTTATCGTTTTCTGGTACCCTCTATGGCTAGAATACGGTTTCTTATGCACTTCATCCAAGACTATTAATTTTAACTCTATTGAATCTGTTATGTAAAGCCTATTTTTAAATCATACTAGTCCCTTCTTGTCGATACTTAGATCTGATTTATCTGAGTTTGTGGTGTTGTTTTGTAATTCTTCCATTATCTTAGTGTAATCTTTGTCATTTATACCTGTCATCCTTATTCTTTGTTCCAGATCACTTTTTGCCCTGCTGATATTTATCTCAAATAACCCATGGACTCTTCTTCTTAAAGCGTCTGCTACCTTATTTTCCTTACCCTTGATATGTCTGACCTCGAAGTCGAATTCGCTCAAGAAGGCTAGCCATCTTGCTTGCCTTTCATTAAGATATGGTTGGCTAAACAGATATTTCACACCGCTATTATCCATCAATAGTAGAAATTTTCTGCCCATTATGTAGTGTCGCCACATTTTTAAGGAGTGTATTACCGTTGCCAATTCTAAGTCATGAGTGACATAATTTCTCTCATGTTATTTTAATTTCCAAGACTCGTAACAAATCACGTGTCCTTCCTGAGTTAGGATGCCACCTAGTCCTTCTTTACTTGCATCAACACATACGGTGAAGTCTTTATCTGGGTCTGCAACCTTCAATATAGGTGAAGTTGTCAATAACTCCTTTAGCTTGTTAAAACTGTCTTGACACTTCTGTGTCTAGTTAAACTTGGCCCCTTTCTTTTGTAATGACGTGATAGGGTAGGATATCTTGGAGAACCCCTCTATAAATCTACGATAATATCCGGTGATTCCCATGAATGACCAGATATCCACTACATTCTTAGGTACGGGCCATTCTATGATGACTTTTATTTTCTCAGGGTCTATGGCAATACCTTCTGCTGAAATTACATGTCCTAGATATTGTATTTCCTTTTGATAAAAGTCACACTTATCAAACTTGGTGTATAGTTTGTGTTTCCTCAACATTTGCAGAACAATTCTTAAGTGTTATTCATGTTCTTCCTCTATTTTAGAATAAACCATAATATCATCGATGGATACTAGTACGAACTTGTCTAAGTATTGACTGAAAATACTGTTCATCAGGCACATAAATGTGGTTGGCACGTTGGTGAGTCTGAAAGGCATGACTATGAATTCGTAGTGTCCATATCTTGTTTGAAAATTTGTTTTGCTTATATCTTCATCCTTTATCCTAACTTGATGATAACCAGATCGTAAATCCAATTTTGAAAAGATCTTGGCCCCACCAACTTTATCAAACGGTTCATTTATCCTAGGTAAAGGGTACTTGTTCTTAATAATCATTGTATTCAATTGTCTATAATCAATACAAAGTCTTAGAGTACCATCTTTCTTTTTCACAAAGAGGACTAGTGCCCCCCATGGTGAAACACTCGGTCTGATATACTCTTTGTCCAACAATTCCTGTAATTGTATTTTTAATTCTGTCAGTTCTAGTAGACTCATTTGGTAAGGTGCTTTCGAGATAGGGGCTAAACCAAGCAGTAGGTCTATGGAGAAGTCTATTTCCCTTATAGGAGGTAATTATGGTATCTCATCCACAAACATGTCTCTAAATTCATGTAGGACAGCAAAGTCTTCTAACTTTGACTTATCACATTTTTCTAACAGATTCGTTACTTGGATGGCATAAACTTGACATCCCTTTCTCATACATTTCTTAAGTTGCATCGCTGAAACTTGTCTGACTGATACAGGTTTTGGTATACCTTGGGCTATTCTAGTAGTGCCAAAATCATCTTTATAGTTAAGTATCTTTGTATAACAATCTAGTACTTCTTTGTGTTGTTCCAACCAATCCATCCCAATAATCATATCGTAAGATCCTAGTGGTAGGATGTTCAGATTCGTTCTTATACTTTGACCATCGAAGATGAACTCAAAATCAAAAATAAAGTCAACTACTTTCCTTTTAGTTCTTGTTGTTAGTTGTACCAACCATGATTTTTCATGCTTCAGTTTCTTAAGTTTATTTGACTCTACTACATCAGGAGTAATATAACTTAATGTAGCTCCAGGGTAAATTAAAACAAAGATCCTAGTGTTATTGATTTTACCTTCGATTTCTACCACAGAGGATTGGTGGTCAGCTTGCCGACCATCTATAGCTGCATTTATCCGATGCAGGCTTCTACCCACGTCACACACCATCGAGGCTTCTTGCAAATTATGAACAACAGCTCTGTTTTCTGAAATTAAACATGGACAGTTCCTCCTTAGATGAGGTTCTCCACATTCCCAACACTTTAATGGTTCACGGGGGCTATCCCCAAACTTCTTTGTCCCCAGATTTACCAGTTTACCACTGCCTTGCATATTCGGATGGTTGAAGTGAAGATCTTTTCTCGGAAAGATTTTTGCTGCATTCCAATAAGGAGTTGGCTGGTATCCCTTCTTCCGCTGGTTCATTCAATCTTGTTTCTTATCCTTCCAGGATTTGGGAAACTCTACCCACTATTTATACTAGTTGTAGCACATTCATTCTTTCTTGAATACTTCACTCAAGGATTTGGGGTTGTCAAACTCAATTCTGTCTCTATAGGACTGTGGTGAATAGCTTAAGAATTGTTGGATTTTTACCTTATCCTCCCGGATGTATGGTACGAACCTTAGTAGTTCCAAAAATTTATTTATAAGGTCCTCCATTGTCATATGTCCAAGTCGTAATTCGTAAAATTCTTTCGTTTTCCTTTCATAATAGATTTCAAAAAGGTATTGTTTCTTGAAATACTTCTTAAAGTCAAACCATTCCAACTATTTCTCCTTTAGGCCCTTGGCCAACTTCAATTCTTGCCACCAAATGCTAGCCTTCCCTTTCAAATTGTAGATGGCCATTCTGACCTTCATGTTGTTGGAATAGTTGTAGATATGGAAGTATTTTCTAATGTCTAACAACCATGCCTCAACTTCTTCTTCTATCCTGGATTCTCCATCAAAGGTAGCTAGTTTAATCTTTTTAAATTCTCCTTCAAGGTGATCTACTTGTTTTCTTTTTCTATCTGTTATATTTTTGTCCTCAGCTAAAGGTGTTCCTTCAAACGAACTGTCTCCTTTTTCAATTTCCCACCTAGATTTATTGGAGGCCCTTTTGCTGACCTCTTTGTCATGGTTATCCTCCTTTGGGATTTTCTTGGTCACTATACTGTGCAGTAGGACTTCATTTATCTCTTGTTGTTCCTGCTGTGCTTTCTTCAATTTCTCATTGTCTGCTTTGAAAACCTGCAGCTCAACAATAAGATTCCCCATTGTTTCTAGTACTTTTGTAGGAGAGATTCCATCATTATTTTGTCTTGGATCTCCATGAGGTCCCTGCTCTGGATTTCCTTCCATTCTGATTTCTGCATCATCCTGAGTTGACATAATTCACACAAAACAGAAAAGGTTTTATGTTTGTAACAATATACGTTTATTAGTTTTGCATAAAAACAAAAGAAAATATATATGTCAAGAAATTATTGTGGCCCTGTTCAAGGCCCAGTGTTGTAAACTTTGCTCTGATACCATATGTAATGTTTCCCTAAAATTACCACAATTATTTTGTTTTTAACTTAATTACCGCGTCCAATCCATGTCAGACATTTATTGCTACACTATAAGGTGATTAAATACTTCTTTCTTTCCACTATTTACACTTACCAAATCCTTTATCAATGGTGATTAGAGGACTTTATCTAAAACTTAATCTCAAAGGAGAGGGATATATTTAAGTTCATAAACAAAAGACTATTTGCAAATATATATATTTATATCTATCCTTTCCATAGTCTGTACTTCTGACTTAAAAAAAACCATTTGTAATATTTATATACACCACCATAATTCATGCTTCTGATCGTGCAAGTAAGGCATACTATGGGAAGGGTATCATCATATGAACAACCTTAAATTTTGAAGTGATAAATCAATTCCCTCGGGGTAGGTGACAGATACTTAAAGGATGAATTACTATCTGTACGCACGATAAAGTTAAGACTTAATGTAGTTGAGCCGACGGATGGAAACCTGTTACTCGTTCTTGGTTACTTATCATACTGCCTAGAACTAGCCCTCAATCCAACCCCTAACATGAGGCTGACAGGTCTGAGACAAGGCATTGAACCCTAACTAAAATTAGATCAAAGGAACTAACACACAACTAGAGTCTGAAAATGAAACGACGTTACAGTTGTCTTGGGTTGAGAGAATACGACTGTCATGGCATAAAATCCCTACCAACGAAATTCAAGGCGTCTGTAACTCGCATCCTTGGGGCCAACGTTTTCATTAAAGTACCCAATCAAAATCCTACCACATTGCCCTGATCACATGGGCAAGTACAGCACTACATTAACCCATTAATCTTACCCTACGGAAAAAAATTTCCAAATCTATTGCTTCACTCGTCTTCTTGGCTTCATGTAGTTTTCCCCCTTTGTTGCAGTGATAACCCTATGTCTCAGTTTCCCACAACATTATGATTAGTATCTTGCCAGAATTGGGTTCTATCTAGTAGGAGAGGGCATGGAAGATTCACAGCCACTGAATACAACCACCAGCTCGGTAAGAATTCTCTAATCATTTAATCAATCCCCGATTTCTTTAGGACAAGTCTCATAGTAAATTATTCCTTCTTGACTGGTTATCTTTCGTGGATCTGGTATAGTGTTTTGGAAATTGTACTTCATCCGATAGCCATCTTAGGGTTTATTTGGGTTTCAATCATATTTTTGAATTGTTATTTTAGGACCCCATATACTGCAACTCTTGTGCTTTATTCGTTTCTTACCCGAGCTCCTCAGAAGTTTATGGCTCGAATATAACATCACCAGTTCTATCCTTGAATCCCAAAAGTCCTCTAGTGACTTTGGTCAATCTTTCTGTCGAAAACGAGGGTTTGACTAGAGAAAATTCCCTGTGGTTACATGGTTCCCTACCTAGTTGAAAATTGGGTTTCCACTGGTGTGAGAATGGTCTTCGTGCCTCTGAGCATGTATCAATAACTCTATAAGCAACTTAAAGGAGTCTCTAGTCTGTCAGTTTTCGTTTTCTCTCTGTTGAGACCTTACCCTCAGAAGTCATAATTATCTTATTGCCTGAGTATGCCGGTAACGTTCGGGCTTTGCTATGCTTGCCATGTCCAAACAAAGGTACCATAAAAAAAAAATTAAGGGATTCATGAGACAAAACCTCTGTTACATAGTCGGTCCCGCGAATCCTAAATTCCTGTCATGACTAATTGCATTTTTCCCTTCCAGAGTTGTAAAAATATCCCTTAAATTTACCGTTTTTGTTTCCTTATTCTGTTATGTTGTTGTATCGGTATGAACCCCGTTTATATCTCTCATGGTTTAGTTTTTTTTTTTTTTCAACAGGGTCTGATTAAAAAAAAGAAAGAACTCGTAAAATTAATCTATGGCCAATTGTACATACTTTGTTATACTGTTTGGTTATTGTATGATTGTTTTCTTTCTGACTGTTTACTAAAAGTTTGGTTTCCAACACTAATGATGGGCCCTTTTTACTGCGAGGGTACCCATCAGGCGGCCCTTGTTCCTTCCACCCCTTTGGGTTCATGGATGGTGTTCAACAATACACAGAGGAAAGGCAGCCTGTACCATAGGCCCAAGTTAAGTACAATCCAAACTTTCCTGCATTAATTTATTTCAGTATTAGTTTTATGTTCCATATAAGAATTTCTATTACTCTTCGATAAAAATACTAATGGGAAACTTTCTCGATTTCCTTTCAGGGTGGGTGCATTCGAAAGCTTTGGATTCTGGACATCCCCTCGTGCAAAAGGTACTCAGGTTCCTTTTGCAGTATTCTAGGGGATATCATTCCAAGTTCTAATAATAAATACCATGGTTCCAAATTTTGGTTTATCGTTATGGTGTAAAGTTCTATCCTGATTTCCTGTAGTGGCTGATTAATAAGTAATTCCAATTTTCATTATGCCCTTTCACTGTTGGAAGGAAAGAATAAAGTACTTGTGTAAGGTTGGGTATGATTTTTCTTTTTGGTCTTATTTGGAATATGTAATAAATTTAAAGGTGGGGGTCACATGATTCTTCTCCTGTCTACATTTAATGAAGCAATGTTTATTAATGATTTATTCCAGACTGGTCATTACGTCGATCTTCTCTTATACTTAACTTGTTTATAAGTGAAGAGCATACTGCTACGAAAAGAAAACAGACTCCTGTTATGATTGTGGCAACATCTGACTGAACATAATTTTTTTTATATCATCGGAATTCGATTACACATACAGTAGGCTTGTTAGATGGATCTGGGTTACTTATATATATATATATATAGTAGCTTCCTATTTTGTATACTCATTCTATCTTCATCTTCGTTTGCACAGTTTATTCTGCATGAATGTTTGGAACATATTGTATATTTTGATTTATAATATCTACACATATATTTTAGTCAATACTACAATCGGTACTCGATGCAAGTGTCAAATAGCATTTGCACAATCTGATTTTTCCCTACTGCATGTACAATTTGTGTATTTAATCCATGGCAAAATATATGTATTATAATTCTAAAATTTCACACTTACTCCCAAAGTTATTCCTACTCAATGAGTCCAATGAAATTGTAAGGTTTATACTATCTATTATTTCTTTCCAATAGTAATTTAATTCGATAGACACATTGCCCAGAATTAAGAGCTAATCCAAAGGGAGATGCCTATACGCATAGGTATGTAAAAGTTTTAAATCCCATAATTACTTCCAGAATAGCATCTGCACAATCCTATATTCAAAAACAAAATAACCAAATATACATATGAGACACTGACCTGGTGGTTCAGTCAATAATTCATCATGACATGCAAATAGAGAAGGAGAAAGTAGACGTCTCTGAAACAGTTCATGGGAAGACAAAGGGAACAACCACGTTCCTCCCAACCGTAGAAAAGAGCAGCCAAAATCACTTGTCTTGTTCACCCCCGATCTTGACCATGAATCCATGAGGGATAACTCGGAACGCCTCCTCAGCAATGTCGTTCAACTTCAAAAATCTTCCCCTTGCCTCGCACTCAACCAGTAGTGTTCATAATAGCAAGCAATCAGTAATACCTTTCCCAACATATTCCTCCTTGCCTCACACTTCAAAAAACAGTGTTCATAACAGCAAGAGGTAATTTCTTTTCCCACATACTTGGTAGTGTCCTACCTCCTCACATATGTTATTTAAAACCATATTTGTTTTTGCCTAGGTCTTTTTCCCTCCTTGGTAATTTTCGTAGCTTTCTAAATCCATGATTTTCAGGGGCTGCCAATGGCCAAATCCCTAATTTTCCACTTGTAACAATCATCCCTGAGGTAGTTCCAACATGTTCCCCACTCATGGAGTCATGGTTAGTTGATTCTAACATGGTTGTTCCATTTGTCCTCCTGCAATAAATTATAAAATATTTTGTTTTCATACAAGTGTCATAGTCAAATAGTTAGTTGGGTCAAATCAGATCTCTACCCAACATTTATAATAATTAATTACAATTTACCACATTCGGAATTTGGAATTGCCAAAAATGGCAAAAATTTCCCAAATTCGAATTTACCAAAAACGGAATAATTTTCCTAACAGTTTATCGAATTCAAAAATAATTTATTTTTTGGGATGTCACAATGATGTTAGTACATATTGATGAGTCATAGTTGATGAGTAGTTGACACATGATTGATACATACTTGGTACATGGTTGGTTGCACTTGTTTATGGTACAAGTTGATTATAGATTGTTTGGTACAGGTTGGTGCATGGTTGATGCACTTGTTTATGGTACAGGTTGATTGCAGGTTGAGGTACAAGTTGGTGCATGGTTGATGCACTTGTTTATGGTAGAGGTTGAGTACAGGTTGATGCATGGTTCAGGTTTATTAGTACAGGTTTACAGCGATATATCTCACAGTGATAGTGTGACAATGGTTCCATCATTCTACTTCTACTTCAGGGCGGTTGGACGGGGCAAGGATAGGTGGTTGTAGCCAGAGAACATAAGGGGTTGTAGCCTCCTTCTGGTTGTAGCCATAAAATTGGAGAATTGAAGCTTCCCTCAAGTTGTAGCCTGAGAAAATAGGGGGTTGGAGCATCCTTCCAGTTGCAGCTGGAAAAAAAAGGAATTTGGTGCTTCCAATGAATGTAATTCTTCAAGACATATAAAAAAAATCTCTCTGTGGTTTTCTCTCACTTTGGGTTTCCATGTAAAACATTGGTGTACTGTGTATGTGTATGACTGTTCATTTGGTCATTGCTTATTTACTCTGCAGTTATTGGATGGTAATGCTTCATTGATCTAACACTTGGATTATATGGTTAAAAAGGAGTAAATTTCTCTATTACTGATTCACCCCCCTCTCAGTAATCCAACAGTTTGTTCCTAGATTTTAGAAGGTTATTGAGGCCTAGTTGGATTTGAGATATTCTCTCAAACTAGATGCTTCCTAGATTGGTGTGAGGTTGAGATATTTGCTCAACCAAGTAGATCATGAAATCAAATTACTTCTTCTATCTTGAGACCATGATTTGTGTATTTATGTGTACTCTATTTGATTGTTTAATAGAGTGCTCAGCATAATTTTGGCTTTGTGTAATAATCTCTACTCTCCCTCTCCCATTTCCCAATAATATTGATGTCCACCTTATATTCTGATTGAAACCTCAACCTCCATTATAACATTAAGTACACTTTCATTGTAGAGATCATCTACAACAATGTTTTCATTGACAACCATGTATCAAAACTCAAATTCAATGGAAATATATTCACTAAAACATCTTTGTTTTTTAGGAAATATATTTATTAACCATAAGAAGCAATGGTTGGTCTGACGCGTCAAGTTTTTTTTTTGTCCCACTAGACAATGTCACCTTTTGGTAAAATAATTTAATATACCCAAACTCTTTTTCATAGTGAGATTTATGGTGGTCGTGTTATTTCTTCTTCCCCTTGGGGGAATGGGATGCCTTTATTGCATCACAACATATCCACTCCATGACCTCAAAGCATTATATTTTATTTTAATGTCTATTAGACAAATTTAGATGTATGAACCAATATGCCAACAGATACCATTGACAAGAAAACTATAACTAAAAATACAATGGTTTTGGTTGAACCTTTATTCATAATATTGAAAAAATATGTACCATTTTGCATGTAGCTTGAACATATGTCATTTCATACATGGGAAGGAAACATGAGACCTTTATCCAATCTTTCCTTATCATTTTCTTCACAAGCATTGTCCTCCCCCTCCTGAGTAGCTTCTCCTTCACCTTCTTCTAATGTGGTATTTCCAGTGGTAATAACAATGCCACTCTTAAGTAGCTTCTCCTTTACCTTATTCTAATGTGGTGTTTCCAGTAGTAATAACAATGCATACTTATTCAATTGTAATAACAATGCGGCCTTATTCAATGGAATTTTTAGCAGTAATTATAGCGGCATCCGATTTAATAGTTTGTCTCGATTCAGAAATCAGAATAACCTTTGGCATCTTTGTGTCCGGTTCACTCGAAATTGAATTCATTCCCTACATGAAAATAAAAAGTTTATGAAGGATAGTGTTTTCTAAAAAAACACATACATGATGGAAATCAGGATTAGGAAACAATGGAACTTAGAAATTTAACTCAGCTGAACAAACTATAATCGCGGGAAATACGTGAACAAATTGTAGAAAACATGTAAAAGGACAAAACTTCAAACTTATCAATTTTTATAAGGTTGAGGAAGTTTGGTCCAACAAGGCAGACTACCCCCACATGTTTTTATTAGATATCATTTTTCATATCCCTGCAACACCTATAAACCCCTCGATGTCCTTCATCCTCCCTTCCCAATACCTACAATATATTGACTTTATTTTTCACAATTTTAAAGCCCCCTTTATGAATGAACATGATTAGATATTGGTCAACAAGGAAAATTCTTCGTGGCTCATGGCCTTTAGGTCCCTTATGATGCTATCCTTGACTCATGATATCTTGAAACTCAAGTGTTCGGGGACTCATTAATGGTTATCAAGTGAATGAACAATGCCTTGGAAATTCAAAATGTTGATATTTAGGTTAGGATAATGGATGACACATGTGGGCATGTAGATTTTTAGAGGGTGGTATTCAATTTAGGGAAAATAATTATATTTTCATAATCTACATAGGTTTCATTAGTGTCTCATATCTTTCCTTTTTTTTAGATTTAAGTAATATTTTTTTATGGAAACGGGGTAAAACTCTAGTTGTAGAGTTTTGTTTGCTAAAAAGATTATACTCTATGTTCCAACAATTACCACACCAAAAATATAAAATTAGCAAAGGGATGTAAATATTTTCTACAAATTATATTCATCATTAATGTCCTTTGAATTTATTTTAATCCTTACAAAATTAGGACAATCAAACTAGTAAGATTATGAAAAGATTTTAGCTAATAAGATCACAACCAAAAGCTTGTATTAATAATCATCATTCAATATTACATCAAAACCATATTATCAATCACTTATCCAATGCATACATCTATTTATTGTATAGAACATATCAACATTATGGCCAAAATAATGTTATTATATGGAAGATTCTAATTACATTTGTTTTTAAATATAAGGTAATAGATAGAATGATAACTCTTATAATTTATTCCATGTTGTTCTAATCAAAATCTATTACTGAAATCTATATATGTAACAAATTAATAAACCAAACCATCTTATGGAAAGTACATTTTCCACATTCTTCATTCATTAGGATTACATGAAGGAAATATGTATAACAAACTCACAAACTAATGTCATTTTGATAAGGAAAGAAAATCTTATCAATTCTTCATAATTCACAGCAATTAACAGCAATATAGTTCGTGTATGAAAAGAAAACACACAAAGTTGATGTTTATTGAGAGTCTAAACGAAGATCCTCTATGTGACAGACAGCCCAAAAAAAATTCAAAACCATACTCTGAATCACTCATCCACTATGGATACATGTAGGACAGGTCAACATTATGGACAAAATAATTTTATTGCATGATATGGAAGATTTTAAACACATTCATTTTTTGAAAAAAATGTAATAGATAGAATAATCATTCTTATAATTTATGCCATGTTGTTCTAATAGAAATCTATTAGGCTAAACCAAGATATATAAAAATTAATAAACCAATTCCATTTTAATATATTGTGTGTTTCTTAGTGGTTTCTTTGAGTGAAAGTTCATGTTTTCACTAAATGGAAGATTGAGTAATCTCTAAAAATTGTTTAAAGATGGAGTGATCTTTAAACATTGTTTTCACTTTTGAGTAAAATGTTTTAATGTTTTAATTAAGTTTTAACTAAATTTTCCATTTTTAATAAAAGTTATATACTTGTATATACATTTGGATAATTTTATATTGTTTGATATTTTAAATATAGGATATATTATGCAATGGTTTGGTCTTCTATGGAGATTTGTATACTATAAATAATTTTATTTGTGAAAAACACATGGTAACATATGAACAGGTCATTATTCTTTAAAATTCCTTCTCAATTAAGGTTATTTGTAAGAATTAAGGTTATTTGTAAGATTTATGGTAAATATAAATCCACTCCCTTATTTGAATGTGGTATTCAACTTTATACATGTCTCTTGATGGATTGTCACCTAGAGAGTACCCTATTCGTAGGGTTTTTATGGTGGAGCATATCATACTTCTATAACAATCCCTTTATAAAGCTCAAAGGAAACGTGGGTAGTGGGACCAATAACTATTCCAAGCTACTGCTATAAGGTATTCACTCAATGAACCCATGACATAGCATGTGTGTTCGTGGAATATTAAAGAATACCCCTAATTTCATTAGATATTGATAAATACCTCCAAAAATCCTTTTGTTGAACCCACCTCCCAATACAAATTTCCAAAAAAAAACATGTTTTACAAGATATAATTTTTTACACCCCTGCAATACCTATAAAGCCCTCCATTCCCTATAACCCCTCTCCCCAATACCTACAATATATTGACCTTTTTTTTCACAATTAAAAAAAAAAAACCTTTATTAATGAACGTGATAAGATATTGGTCAACAAGGCAAAGTCCCACTGACTCATGGCCTTGAGATATGTTATGATGCTATCCTTGACTCGTGATATATAGCAACTCCAAGTGTTCAAAAACTCATTAATGGTTATCAAGTGGATTAACGATGCCTTGGAAATTCAAAATGTTGATATTTAGGTTTTGGCACATCAATTGTAGTTGGATGCCAACGGTTTTCACACATGCATTTCAAACAATGAACATTGTGGTTGATACACTTTCAAAGGAGAGTATGAACACAGTGCCTTGTGAATAATAGTAGCTAGAAGTTCATGATGGTATTTGTATTGAATCAATGCAGTCACTTTATTTTCAGATCCATCAATTCAATGCTCGTGTTTATTGTTTTTCCATAGTTATAACTTACGCTTTGGAAATAGACATGCATTATTATTATGGATGACTACAACATAATTTCCCTTGGGACTATTGCGTTGTGAAGATTTTAATTTCCCGTGAATTTCTCAATTTAATTCCTTACAATGATTTGGTATTAATGATTGAAATGTGTCTTGGAAAAGAATTTGGAATTCCTTATGTATTTACAACTCCTACAGGAGTTGTAGATAACCTTATGGCTCACAAGGGACACATACAAAGATGTTTGGGAATAGTGATGAAAATTAAGAAACAAGAACAAAACTCTCACTAAATGTTATTTTGTTATAATTTTGCATGAAGGAAGTAAGCTTTATTCTCCCTTTTGAATTAAAAATGTGATTTGTTTTCTTTAAAAAAGATGAAGACTTATGATCCTTAGTGATATCAATGTGGGATATAAATATAAGGAGCCTAAAATTTTAAAATTTATTGGATAAATTTAGATGCATGTTGTCAATTACTAAATTCTTTGGAAAAATATTTATCTTTGCTTTTGTTGAAGATCAAGTGATTTTGGTTATCATAACTTTCTTCTATCGGGATTTTGTGTATGACAAATTCTATAGTTAGGGTTAAAGCTCAATGATTTGATTCAAGCTCGTGATAATTTAATATGTCAAGATTTACTATTTAGTTGTAAATGGGGATCTCAGATATCACATCATCTATGACATTGTTACCAAGCCCTTGAATACAAGTCATCTGGTAGGATTTTAACCACTTCATTACACCATTGTAAATTATTAGGAATTGAGAACTGCAAATCTTAATTAGCTAGAGCCTCAATAAATTCTCGAGAAAGTATTCGAACTTTATTTTTTATACACTAGCTCAATTAGGGTCCTCATCTACTCATAGAGGATTAGGGCTGGAATCATTAGTTAAGATAATAACCTAGTCAGTTTCTATTCTAGCATTTAAATATCTTAGCAAGAGGATATTACCTTCATTTCTCACCATATGAATATCTTCTTCTAATCCATTATAAGAAGCAAACGCATCTAATCCAAGACCAGTGAGACTAGTAGCACATGTGGTCTACCTCATTAATGCACTAGTAACGATATATGAAGCAGTCGAACTAATTGACTAGTATGTTTATTTTGTTGAAGTAGATTAAGTATCAATAGAAATGGTAGGTAGCTAAGCTAAGGTGGACCTAGATCAAGATACATATACATATACACCAATAGAAAAGACTAAGGATGAAGGAGCATGGGCTAGGGTAGATGCAAATTTAGAAACATATCCAGTCCCAGATACGGGTGAAGCACCTATTTATTCCTATTTTTCGATTTGTATCTCCATTTCTTCATGTTCTTTTTTTTATTATTATTTAATCTTTTATTATCATTCCCATTCTTTTTGTTTCTCTTATTATGGAAATCTAGATGTTTTGTAGTAAACTTTCATAAATCTATATAAAGCATTGTAGCTAACAACATTTTTTTCAAATTTTCATTTCATATTAGATGGAAAGTGATGGGAAATATAGGTTCATCATTCTCAAAACCTCTTTATTTTAAGGATGTTATTAGAAATAAATCATCTAATTCGGTGCCTTTGAACCCTCCTATATATACTAAGCATTTTGTGGCACCCTTTGGCGAGGTGCTTAAACTGGAGGTATAAGAGCTTGGGTTTACATAGTTTCTATGTTTTTACCAACCTTCAACATTGATATGCGGATTCAATGGTTTATGGTATTCCAATTAAATTTGCAAGAAAGTGTTTTCTAGACATGGACAAAGCATTGTGAGGTTTATGTTTGATCAAAGGGATTCTTTATTGTCAAGTTTGAAAATACAATTGATTGTTAAAGAGTTTTATAGGATCCCTAGTTTCTGAGTATAATAAGACTTTCTGTTAACCCTTGGTTTCTTGATCTCAATCCTTCCACTATTTTTATAAAAAAAGGTGTCAATTTGGGTTCAGCTCCCAAATTTTCCCCTTCATTTTTGGCATTTAAAGGTTTCTCAAAATATTGGAAATTCTTTGGACCATTACATTAAAATAGATTTAGATCATATTAAGCTACGTATTCTCACATATTCCAGAATATGTGTTGAGTTTGACATTTGTCGCAAACTCCCAAATAAGATGATATTACAACGCGATGATTTTTGTTGGGTTTGGATTCTTGACTATGATAATATGGCATTTTGGTTTCATTTTTTTCAACAACTAGAGAATATCCATGTTTTGTGTCCTCGTGCATGCTCCTCTTCACTAAGAAAAAAGGACATAAAATTATACTTTAAAATGGAAATAATGTGAACCACTCGATCTAGAAAATGTGGAAGACTAGAATGACATAACTCATAACACTATAATGCCAGAGATGGAGTACACTATTGGTACATAAGTAATCAATGAGGACAGGGAATATGACATGAATTACTTGTAGATCATAATTACAAATAAAGCACCATCACGGTGAATGAAGGGAATACATCAATACAAAAATTTTGATTCTGATATGGATTTGGCGCAACTTTCAAATACTAGACATTTGATTTATCCTTCAAATGAGAACCTTTTACCTTTTTATTTAAATATATTCAAAGTGGAATCTTCTTAAATGGAACAACAATGAAATGTTCATTTATTTGTAATATGTGTTGGATTACTGAGAGGGGGGGTGAATTAGTGATAGAGAAATCTAATATTTTTTAAGCATATAATGCAAGTGTTATATAATGTAGCATTATCATTCAATATTTGCAGAGTAAATAAACAATGAACAAATGAACAGTCATACACATACACAGTACACCAATGTTTTTACGTGGAAACCCAAAGCTGGAGAAAACCACAGAATGTTTTTTCTTATATGTCTTGAAGAATTACATTCATTGGAAGCACCAACTTCCTTTGTTTTCCAGCTGCAACTGGAAGGAGGCTCCAACCCCCTATTTTCTTAAGCTACAACCTGAGGAAATCTCCAACTCCCCAATTCTTTGGCTACAACCAGAAGGAGGCTACAACCCCCTATGTTCTTCGGCTACAACTGGAAGGTGGATACAACCGTCTATCCTTTCCCCTTCCAACTACCCTGATGTATAGGTAGAAAGATGGAACCATTGTCACACTATCACTATGAGATATATTGTTGTAAACCTGTACCAATCAACCTGCACCAAACAACCTATACCAATACATGAACCATGCATCAAACTGTACCTCAACCTGTAATCAACATATACCATAAACAAGTGCATCAACCATGCACCAACCTGTACCTCAACCTACAAACCTTCCTTAACTTTAACAACAA
>JZKD02S0106033.1:109535-120256 GCA_000966675.3 Picea glauca | reverse complement strand
AGGAGTCTGGAATATATGGGGTCGATCCCACTTGGGATTTTTTTGTGGATGCGGTAAAAGAATAGTATTACCCTGTTGGCAACTATGAGGACCAGTACATGAGATGGACCACACTAAGGCAAGAGAGGGGCCAAGCAGTTCCGGAGTTCACCAATACCTTCCATACCTTACGCACCAAGTTGGGTATCAAAGACTCTGAGCGAAATTTGGTTCTGAAATAACGTGGGGCTCTACACAGATACATCCAGACTGAAATGGATTTTCTGGACATCTCATCACTCGATGTTGCTTATCGATATGTTGTTAAAATTGAGCAGAAATTTAAGCACCAGAACAAACGGGAATTCGGGTCTGCAAATCTGCAACAACCAAAGTATGAAAAATATGGCCCTAGCAAATAGTCTCCCGAAAACCAGTCCAAGACATAGGAAAAGAAATGTCACGGGAAGACAAAGAAGGACACCAAAAAATGGTGTGATTTCCATAAAATCCCATGGCACAACACCGATGAATGTCTCTCAAAACAGTCATTAGTGGCCGAGAACAAAGACAAGGAGCCAAACCATGATTCAGAATCTGATTATGAAAATACTAGTAAAGGGCCGATCATTGACGCAGACCCCACTACTATTGTCGCGATTGCAGCTATTCAACCAAAAGAACCAACAGATCCTAAAGAGTGGAAGCGTGTTTTTTATTCACAGATGTGGGTGAAGGGGACCCCACTACATTTTATTGTTGATAGCGGAAGCCAGAAAAACCTCATCTCAGCAGAGGTCATCAAATAGTTGGGATTGTCGACAACAACACACCCGCAACCATACAATATTGGGTGGCTTCAGCAAGGATGATATCTCTATGTTAACCAACAGTGTCGATTTTCATACGGGATCCAACCCTTCAACGATGAGGTATTATGTGATGTTGCCCCACTGGATGTCTGTGATGTTCTCTTGGGCCAACCATATATGTGGAGATGCCATGTTGTTTATGAGTCTCGACCCCGTAGTGTCATTGTTACTTTGGGGGGTCATCTCTACAGAATACCAGAGGTAGTTCYRACTAYTGTTCCACCTAAAAAGTGTCGCAAGGTAGTATCTCATACTGCAAAATTCAGCTTCTTCACAATCTATTCAAAAGGAGAACAAAAGGACACTGCAACCACTACAGCCTTGCCCCAAGCACCTTTTATCCAACAAAAGCAAGTCGAAAAGGCTGCAACAAAGTGCAAATATTACTTCTACACATTTTCCTCTCATGTATCTCAACTTGTTGAACAGCCTCAACCTCAAGAGGTTCGTGACAGATTTCCACAAACCGAACAACATGACATCTCCAGCAAGACAAGCAGCTCACCAAGATGCAGATTCAACAAACGCTTTTTCCTCTCCCCTGGGAACTCAACACAATGGAGACCATTTCTTCCTAAGGAGGGAGGATTGATCCCGGTGGATATCGGTGGCCACCCACCTTTTCCAAATGGCTCAAAATAGTTTTCTGGAAATTTTGGCAATTTACTATTTTTAGCAAGTTTTAACTTCCGGGGCCATTTTGAGGGACCAAATGAATGTTTTTTGAGATCAAGGTTCTCAATGATAGCTAGAGGCATGATTGAGCCCCAAAAATGAATCTCCTCTACAATACCTTTCCAACGAGCTATCACACGCCTAAAATGGAGATCGTATGCAAAAGTTACGACCCTGGGAAGTTGATGTACTCACTTACCCAAAACAAGGCCCACATGACTTTTGGTGCTTCATCTCCTAGGGTTAGGTTTTTGGATGTCTAGGGTTTTTGAAATTCCTGATTATTGTAAAAAGGCCTTCAAAGCCTCATTGTAATGATCTTCTTTCGAATGTGAGTAGCCGTCACATCTCTTCTAAGAGATAAGCTGCCACCATTCTAGCGAGTCTTTCACTCTGTATTTTTACAATCTCTATACATTTATTTCATTAATAGAAATCATGTATTACTATATATCTATGTTTATGGTTGCATATCTGATACATTTTTGTTATATTATTGAATATCTGCGATATCTTTGTGCATTTCTTTATTATATCTCCGATCTCATTTCATGCCGAAAATAATCTGGATCAGTGGTATTAGAGCAGGTTGCTCTTGATCATTTTTTTAGTGCATGTCCCCAACGAGGTCCGATTATAGCAAGTTGGGTCTCGAGCTTGTCTCTCTTGAAGACAATCGCTCTCACACACCCAAAAAACCATCAATGGTGGAAGAAAAGAAAAATGATAGAGCAGACGATCCTATCAATCTATTTCTTGAGCAAGTTCTCATGCGACAGAGGGACGAAATGATGGAGAATTTTTCCCACATCCTTCAATGCCTGCCGATAGTATAAGGTGCATCTTCATCAAGTGGCCACTTTGGAGGCACCTCGCCTTTCAAGGTACAAGTTAATTTTGATATTCTTGTATTTGAAGGATAGATAGATGCAGAAGCCCTAGAAAAATGGTTAACTCTGCTAGAAGGTTATTTCTCTATTCACAATTTTTCCGACAAAGAAAATATCACCTTCGCACTCCTTAAAGCTCTCCCTCATGTCAAACATTGGTCAAAAACTTACTGGGAGAAAAGTTCCACAGAGGAGTCTGAAATATATGGGACTGATCCCACTTGGGATTTTTTTGTAGATGTGGTAAAAGAACAGTATTACCCTGTTGGCAACTTTGAGGACCAGTACATGAGATGGACCACACTGTGGCAAGAGAGGGGCCAAGTAGTTCCGGAGTTCACCAATACCTTCCATACCTTGCGCACCAAGTTGGGTATCAAAGACTCTGAGCGACATTTGGTTCTGAAATAATGTGGGGCTCTACACAGATACATCCAGACTGAAATGAATTTTCTAGACATCTCATCACTCGGTGCTGCTTATCGATATGTTGTTAAAATTAAGAAAAAATTTAAGCACCAAAACAAACGGGAATTCAGGTCTGCAAATCCGCAACAACTACAGTATGACAAAGACGACCCTAACAAACAAGCTCCCGAAAACCATTCCAAGACACAAGAAAAGAAGATTCACGGGAAGACAAAGAAGGACACCAGAAAATGGTGTGATTTCAACAAAAGACCCTGGCACAACATCGATGAATGTCGCTCAAAACAATCATTGGTGGTTGAGATCAAAGATAAGGAGCCGAACCCTGATTCAGAATCTGATTTCAAAAATACTGGTAAAGGAAGTATCATTGACGCAGACCCCACTGCTATTGTCACGACCGCAACTATTCAACTAGAAGAACCAACATATCTTGAAGAGGGGGAGTGCCTTTCTCATTCACAGATGTGGGTGAAGGGGACCCCGCTGCATTTTATTGTTGATAGCGGAAGCCAAAAAAACCTCATCTCAGCAAAGGTCGTCAAATAGTTGGGATTGTCGACAACACCACACCTGCAACCATACAACATCGGGTGGCTTCGACAAGGACGAGATCTCCATGTCAACCAATAGTGTCGATTGTCATACAGCATCCAACCCTTCAAGGATGAGGTATTATGTGATGTTTCCCCACTGGATGTCTATGATGTTCTCTTGGGTCAACCATATATGTGGAGACGCCATGTTGTTTATGAGTCTCGACTCTATAGTGTCATTGTTACTTTGGGGGGTCATCTCTATAGAATACCAGAGGTATTTCAGACTACTGTTCCACCTAAAAAGTTTCGCAAGGTAGTATCTCATACTCCAAAATTCAGCTTCTTCACAATCTGTTCAAAAGGAGAACAAAAGGACACTACAACCACTACAGCCTTGCCCCAAGCACCTTCTATCCAACAGAATCAGGTCAAAAAGGTTGTAGCAAAGTGAAAAGATTCCTTCTACACATCGTCCTCTCATGTATCTCAACTTGTTGAACAGCCTCAACCTCAACAGATTCGTGACATATTTCCACAAACCGAGCAGTGCGACGTCTCCAGCAAGACAAGCAGCTCACCAAGATGCAGATTCAACAAGCACTTTTCCCTCTCCCCCAGGAACTCAATGCAATGGAGAACATTACTTCCTAAGGAGGGAGGATTGATCCAAGTGGATATTGATGGCCACCCACCTTTTAAAAATGGCTCAAAACAGTTTTCTGGCAATTTTGGCAATTTACTATTTTAGCAGGTTTTAACTTTCGGGGCCATTTTGAGGGCCCAAATGAAGGTTTTTTGAGATTGAGGTTCTCATTAATATATAAATGCATGTTTGAGCCCCCAAAATGAATCTCCTTGATGATACCTTTCCAACGATCTATCACATGCCTAAAACAGAGATCGTATGCAAAAGTTACGACCTCGGGAAGTTGATGTACTCACTTACCCAAAACGGGGCCTATATGACTTTTGGCACTTCATCTCCTAGGATTAGGTTTTTGGATGTCTAGGGTTTTTGGCATTTCTGTTTATTGTAAAAAGGCCTTCATAGCCTCGTTGTAATCATCTTCTTGCGAATGCGAGTAGCCGTCACATCTCTTCTTAGAGATAAGTTGCCACCATTCTAGCGAGTCTTTCACTCTGTATTTTTACAGTCTCTGTACATTTCCTTCATTAATAGAAATCATGTATTACTGTATATTTGTGTTTATGGTTGTATCTCTGATACATTTCTGTTATATTATTGAATATCTGCCATATCTCTATGCATTTCTTTATTATATCTCCGATCTCATTTCATGCCGAAAATAATCCGGATCAGTGGTATCAGAGCAGGCTACTCTTGATCATTTTTTCAGTGCACATCCCCGACAAGGTCCGATTATAGAAATTTGGGTCTCGATCTTGTCTCTCTTGAAGAAAATCGCTCTCGCACACCCAATAAACCCTCAATGGCGAAAGAAAAGAAACACGACAGAGCAGATGATCTTATCAATCCGTTGCTTGAGCAAGCTCTCACGCGACAGAGGGAAAAAATGATGGAGAATTTTTCCCACATCCTTCAATGCCTACCGATAGCATTAGGCGCATATTCATCAAGTGACCACTTTGGAGGCACCTCACCTTTCAAGGTACAAGTTAATTTTGATATTCCTGTATTTGAAGGAGAGATAGATGCAGAAGCCCTAGAAAAATGGTTAACTCTGCTAGAAGGTTATTTCTCTATTCATAATTTTTCTGACAAAGAAAATATCACCTTCACACTCCTTAAAGCTCTCCCTCATGTCAAACATTGGTGGGAAACTTAATGGGAGCAAAGTTCCACAGAGGAGTCTGGAATATATGGGGTTGATCCCACTTGGTATTTTTTTGTGGATGCGGTAAAATAACAGTATTACCCTGTTGGCAACTATGAGGACCAGTACATGAGATGGACCACACTGAGGCAAGAGAGGGGCCAAGTAGTTCCATAGTTCACCAATACCTTCCATACCTTGCACACCAAGTTGGGTATCAAAGACTCTAAGCAACATTTGGTTCTGAAATACCGTGGGGCTCTACACAAATACATCCAGACTGAAATAGATTTTTTGGACATCTCATCACTCGATGCTTTTTATCGATATGTTGTTAAAATTGAGCATAAATTTAAGCACTAGAACAAATAGGAACAAAGAAGGACCTAACAAACAGTCTTCTGAAAACCAGTCCAAGACACGGGAAAAGAAGGGTCACAGAAAGACAAAGAAGGACACTAGAAAATGGTGTGATTTCCACAAAATCCCCTGGCACAACACTGATGAATGTCACTCAAAATAGTCATTGGTGGCCGAGATCAAAGACAAGGAGCCGAACCCTGATTCAGAATCTGATTCTGAAAATACTGGTAAAGGACAAATCATTGACACAAACCCCACTGCTATTGTCGCGGCCGCAACTATTCAACCAAAAGAACCAATAGATCCTGAAGAGAGGGAGCACCTTTTTCATTCGCAAAATGTGGGTGAAGGGGACCCCACTGCATTTTATTGTTGATAGTGGAATCCAGAAAAACCTCATCTCAGTAGAGGTCCTCAAACAGTTGGGATTGTCAACAACACCACACCCGCAACCATACAACATCGGGTGCCTTCGGCAAGGACGAGATATTTGTGTCAACCAACAGTGTTGATTGTCATACGGCATCCAACCCTTCAAGGATGAGGTATTATGTGATGTTGCCCCACTAGATGTCTGTAATGTTCTCTTGGGCCAACCATATATGTGGAGACACCATGTTGTTTATGAGTCTTGACCCCGTAGTGTCATTGTTACTTTGGGGGGTCATCTCTATAGAATACCAAAGGTAATTCCAACTACTGTTCCACCTAAAAAAATCCACAAGGTAGTATCTCATACTGCAAAATTCAACTTATTCACAATCTGTTCAAATGTAGAACAAAAGGACACTGCAACCACTACAGCCTTGCCCCAAGCACCTTATATCCAACAGAAGTAGGTCGAAAAGGCTATAGAAAAGTGCAAATATTACTTCTGCACATCGTCCTCTCATGTATCTCAACTTGTTGAATAGCCTCAACCTCAACAGGTTCGTGACAGATTTCCACAAACTGAGCAGCGCAACGTCTCCAGCAAGACAAACATCTCACCAAGATGCAAATTCAACAAACACTTTTCCCTCTCCACTGGGAACTCAACGCAATGGATACCATTGTTTCCTAAGGAGGGAGGATTGATCCAGGTCAATATCAGTGGCCACCCACCTTTTCCAAATGGCTCAAAATAGTTTTCTGGCAATTTTGGCAATTTACTATTTTTAGTAGGTTTTAACTTTTGTGGCCATTTTGAGGACCCAAATGAAGGTTTTTCAAGATAAAGGTTCTAAATGATAACCAAAGGCATTATTTAGACCCCAAAATGAATCTCCACGATGATACCTTTCCAACGAGCTATCACACGCCTAAAACGGAGATCGTATGCAAAAATTACGACCCCGGGAAGTTGATGTACTCACTTACCCAAAATGAGGCCCACATGACTTTTGGTGCTTCATCTCCTAGGGTTAGGTTTTTGGATATCTAGGGTTTTTTTCATTCATGCTTATTGTAAAAATGCCTTCAGAGCCTCATTGTAATTATCTTCTTGTGAATGCGAGTAGTCGTCACATCACTTCTCAGAGATAAGTTGCCACCATTCTAGCGAGTCTTTCACTCTATATTTTTACAGTATCTGTACATTTCTTTCATTAATAGGAATCGTGTATTACTGTATATATGTGTTTATGGTTGCATCTCTGATACATTTATGTTATATTCTTGAATATCTACGATATCTCTATGCATTTCTTTATTATATCTTCGATCTCATTTCGTGCCGAAAATAATCTGGATCAGTGGCATCAGAGCAAGCTGCTCTTAATCATTTTTTCAGTGCATGTCCCCAATAAGGTCTGATTATAGAAAGTTGGGTCTCAAGCTTGTTTCTCTTGAAGACAATCGCTCTCACACACCCAATAAACCCTCAATAGCATAAGAAAATAAAAACGACGGAGCAGACGATCCTATCAATCTGTTGCTTGAGCAAGCTCTCATGCGATAGAGGGACGAAATGATGGAGAATTTTGCCCACATCCTTCAATTCCTATCGATAGCATCAGGTGCATCTTCATCAAGTGGCCACTTTAGAGGCACCTCGCCTTTCAAGGTACAAGTTAATTTTGATATTCCTGTATTTGAAGGAGAGATAGATGCAGAAGCCCTAGAAAAATGGTTAACTCTGCTAGAAGGTTATTTCTTTGTTCACAATTTTTCTGACAAAGAAAAGATCACCTTCGCACTCCTTAAAGATCTCCCTCATGTAAAACATTGGTGGGAAACTCACTGGGAGCAAAGTTCCACAAAGGAGTCTGGAATATATGGGGTCGATCCCACTTGGGATTTTTTTTGTGGATGTGGTAAAAGAGAAGTATTACCCTGTTGGAAAATATGAGGACCAGTACATGAGATGGATAACACTGTGGTAAGAGAGGGGACAAGCAGTTCCGGATTTCACCAATACCTTCCATACCTTGCACACCAAGTTGGGTATCAAAGACTCCGAGGGACATTTCATTATGAAATACCGTGGGGCTCTACATAGATACATCCAGACTGAAATGGATTTTTTGAACATCTCATCACTCGGTGCTGCTTATTGATATGCTGTTAAAATTGAGCAGAAATTTAAGCACCAGAACAAACGAGAATTTGGGTCTGCAAATCCGCAACAACCAAAGTATGACAAAGACGGCCCTAACAAACAGTCTCCTGAAAACCAGTCCAAGACATAGGAAAAGAAGGGTCATGAGAAGACAAAGAAGGACACTAGAAAATGGTGTGATTTCCACAAAATCCCCTAGCACAACACCATTGAATGTCGCTCAAAACAGTCATTGGTGGTCGAGATCAAAGACAAGGAGTCAAACCCTGATTCAGAATCTGATTCTGAAAATACTGGTAAATGACAGATCATTGACGCAGACCCCATTGCTATTTTCGCGACCGCAACTATTCAACCAAAAGAACCAACAAATCCAGAAGAGGGGAGCTCCTTTTTCATTCATAGATGTGGGTGAAGGGGACCCCGCTACATTTTATTGTTTATAGCGGAAGACAGAAAAACCTCATCTCAGCAGAGGTCGTCAAACAGTTGGGATTGTCGACAACACCACACCCGCAGCCATACAACATCGGGTGGCTTCAACAAGGACGAGATCTCTGTGTCAACCAATAGTGTCAATTGTAATACGACATCCAACCCTTCAAGGATGAGGTATTATGTGATGTTGTCCCACTGGATGTCTGTGATGTTCTCTTGGGCCAACCATATATGTGGAGACGCCATGTTGTTTATGAGTCTCAACCCCGTAGTGTCATTGTTACTTTGGGGGGTCATCTCTACAGAATACCAGAGGTAGTTCCAACTACTGTTCCACCTAAAAAGTGTCGCAAAGTAGTATCTCATACTACAAAATTCATCTTCTTCACAATCTATTCAAAAGGAGAACAAAAGGACACTACAACCACTACAGCCTTGCCCCAAGCACCTTCTATCCAACAGAAGCAGGTCGAAAAGGCTGCAGAAAAGTGCAAAGATTACTTCTGCACATCATCCTCTCATGTATCTCAACTTGTTGAATAGCCTCAACCTCAAAAGGTTCATGATAGATTTCCACAAACAGAGCAGCGCAATGTCTCCAGCAAGACAAGCAGCTCACTAAGATGCAGATTCAACAAACGCTTTTCCCTCTCCCCCGGGAACTCAATGCAATGGAGACCATTGATTCCTAAGGAGGGAGGATTTATCCAGGTGGATATTGATGGCCACTCACCTTTTCCAAATGGCTCAAAATAGTTTTCTGACAATTTTGGCAATTTACTATTTTTAGCAGGTTTTAACTTCCGGAGCCATTTTGAGGGCCCAAATGAAGGTTTTTTTAGATCAAGGTACTCAATGATGTCCAAAGGCACGATTGATCCCCCAAAATGAATCTCCTCGACGATACCTTTCCAATGAGCTATCACACACCTAAAACGAAGATCGTATGCAAAAGTTACGACCCCGGGAAGTTGATGTACTCACTTACCCAAAACGGGGCCCACATGACTTTTGGCACTTCATCTCCTAGGGTTAGGTTTTTGGATGTCTAGGGTCTTTGGAATTCCTACTTATTGTAAAAAGGCCTTCAGAGCCTCATTGTAATCATCTTCTTGTGAATGCGAGTAGCCGTCACATCTCTTCTTAGAGATAAGTTGCCACCATTCTAGCGAGTCTTTCACTTTGTATTTTTATAGTCTCTGTACATTTCTTTCATTAATAGAAATCGTGTATTATTGTATAGTTGTGTTTATGGTTGCATCTCTGATACATTTATGTTATATTATTGAATATTTGTGATATCTCTGTGCATTTCTTTATTATATCTCCGATCTCATTTTGTGTCGAAAATAATACGGATCAATCCATCTACAATTGATTGCCAAATTTCAAATCCTGGTGCATGTATATATTTCTTCATCCTTATGCTCCAAAATGCATACTTATGTCCATCAAACTATGGTACTTGTTGGATTACTAAGAGGGGGGATGAATCAGTAATAGAGTAATTATAATCATTTTTCTTCAAATGTTATATCAATGTAGAATTATTATCCAATAACGAGCAGTAAGAAATAAACAATCACACACATACATAGTACACCAGTTTGTTACGTGGAAACCCAAATCGGGAGAAAATCACAGAATGTTTTTTTCTTATATGTCTTGAAGAATTACATTCATTGGAAGCACCAACTTCCTTTGTTTTCTAGCTGTAACTAAAAGGAGACTCCAACCCCCTAGTTTCACAGGCTACAACCTGAGGGAAGCTCCAACTCCCCAATTCTCTAGCTACAACCAGAAGGAGGCTACAAGCCTCTATGTTCTTCGGCTACAACTGGAACGTGGCTACAACCACCTGTCCTTGCCCCATCCTGCCACCCTGAAGTAGAAGTAGAATGATGGAACCACTGTCACATTATCACTGTGATATATATCATTGTAAACCTCTACCAATAAATCTGAACCATGCATCAACCTATACCTCAATCTGTAATCAACTTGTACCATAAATAGGTGCATCAACCATGCACCAACCTGTACCATAAACAAGTGCATCCAACCATGTACCAAGTATGTACCAATAATGTGTCAACTATTCATAAACTATGACTCATCAATATGTACCAACATCATCAACTATACACCTCATGTATGTGCCAACTCATCAACTACTTGTCTCAACCATGTACTCAACATGT
>JZKD02S0106033.1:65338-90442 GCA_000966675.3 Picea glauca | reverse complement strand
AATTTTGATCCTTTTACCTAATAGAGTTTGATTAACGAGATCTTGTGTTAACTTTGACCTAACTAAAAGGTGTTCCAATGAACCTCCTCTTGAATGATAAGCCAATTGTAATAATACAGTTGAAGTGTACGAGTTCCAATTCATCGAGTCACGAAAGGATTCATTTATTTCACCCTTTCTTGATGTGAAAAGAGAGATTGTCTGTCAGAAGGGAGTTAAGGCTCTGTATCTACCATTTAATGGAAGTTCTGTGTGTGTGAACTACGATGCTTTCACCTAGATCTTCATCCATTCCAGTCGCGCCAACTTAGCCCTCGTCACTTGGCTAAACTGTCCTTCATACCCTCGGCACTTAACTGAGTAGTTAAGGTTCCTCCTAAGGTTTTAACATGTTTGTTGTTTCATTGTGGAGTCTTTCGAGAGGCTCTGTGTGTGTTTTTTTTTTCCACTAAAGAATGTTGTCGATTTTGGGAAAACATTACCCGGTGGAATGACATCACCATTCACCCTCCCTGGTAAGATTTCCTTAATACTATGTTCTGGTTACTAAATGAGGTTTTGTTCTTCTTTCAACTTTGTCACTCTATGTAGCCTCTCCACTGATGAATGTGGAGGTTCGGTCTGGTGTGTAAGTTGTTTAGAAGGCTCGTTCTAGTGATAGTGTGAATGGTAACCGAATGTGAACTGGTCGGCTTCCTCAAAACAGGTAAGAATATTTCCCTATTGTTTTGTCCAATGTCCTTTCTAAATATTCTTTGTATGTCACCTCCTCATTCTTGACTTGCAGCAATCTAGCATCGGCATTGTAATAGATTTAACGTGTATATATTGTTACTCATAGGGTTATCATTGTTCTTCCCTTATCTTTATGCATTGTGACTTGGTGTTGGGTCTTTGAGAGACTATGCAGGAGTTCTAGTTTAGGAAGTTGGTTTAGTAGGGTAAAAACCCATACTGTATATTGTATATTATACTTTGTTCAGGCGAAAGGAAAAAAATTCCCTTCGGTATTATAATGATTATTTTCTTTGATGGGTGTGGTCGTACTGGGTTTTACATGGGAGTCTACCATTCTGTAGGTCCTCCCAACCCATTGGTTGGCTTGATGAGTGTAGTTCTCTTTAAATATTGTTTGTATTTTTCAATTGGTGTATATGTGTCTTTATTCGTTTGAAAAGTACTTCACAGCATGCATTTACTTGAGTCTATATTATATTGGTACAACGTTTTTCACTCTATTGATATTGTGTACCTGTGCGTGTGGAAAACCATTCGAAGCCTGGCATTCAATAAGAAATTTAATTTTGTATTCACTGTTTTAGTACTCTGACTTGAAACATGCATGTCACGCGAGCCCCTTTGAAGTTCTAATTTGCAAATGCTATCTTGTTATTATTGTTTCTTATCTATTTCCTGAGAGTTTCATTTTTATCAAAAAGGTAGCCAATCTAATGATGGGACCCTATTTTGCTATGAGGGTACCCATCAAGCCATTCAATCTCACTTCTTCCCTTTCAGTGTATCGATGGCTCTCGGTTATGATTGGAAGCATTCATGTGTCCATTCAAGATAAGTATTACTCTACAAGTTGATACCTTCGTTATCTTAAAACATTTTTCCTGTTAAAATTTAAGTATCGTTGGTTTCTATTTGACGCTAAGAAACACATCTCGTCTTTCTTGCATGCTTACAAGGTTTTTGCGATGGATCAAAACCACGCCCTATCCAAGAAAGGTATTCGGATTTCATTTTACTGCTCTTAAGTGAGTGCCCTATATTTCTAAGAAAAGATATGATTCTGATCTATAATACAATCATCAAGGGCGAGGTTCATCAGGTTTCAAAGATGGACAAAACGTTATTTATGTAGCTTTAATTTAAAGGAAATACATAGGGACTAAAATTATTGTTTTTGTGTAATAGGAAAAATATTAGCAGGACTATATCGTTACTCCATGAATTTTACAGTCGACTTAGATGGAAATTCGATCAGTTCCTTTCTTTCAAAATAATAGATTCGTTATACATATCTCTCTAGAAGTAATAACAACATGTATCTATGTACAGTAATTTTGTCTTGTACCCTTTCCGGGTTTACTTTGGATTCTTATGTTTATTCCTATAGCTCTGCCCTTTCAATTATTACTGCAGTGAGTTTATGCGTAACGAAAATGTATGGTTCCATGGTGTATATTGTTCACTTCCTTTAGTTTACTAGTGTATCATTTTAATTCCAAGACTTCATTTGTGGTTGTCTGAACTATTCTTTTTCATTGCAGAACTTCATCTTGTGGCTATTTGTGCTATTTGTTTTCATCTCAGAGCTTCATTTTGTGACTATTTGAGCTATTTGTTTCTTTCCATAAATTTAATCATGACTGACTGAACTAATCATTTTCGTTTACATTAAAACAGTCTGGTTGTGATAGCCCTCTTATTTATACCTATGTATAGGGTATATGATAAAATGTGTATGCATCATTTAAATTCTCAAGTTTATTTCCCAAAATTTTCTTACTAAAGAGATACGATAAAACTATAAGAATTATACTATTTTTACTTTATTCCCACAACAAAAATTCAATAGGACGATTCGTCCAGACTTCAAATAATATGACTATATATATAGATATAAATATAATTCCTACAGTGATATAACTGTACATATATAATATATATATGTCTCAGTTTTACTTTCGAAATCTCCTTTAGCGTTTTCACAATCTAAAATCAATGTACAAAGAAATGACTATTCAGATGTATCTTCTAATATTTCCATAATTAAATTCCATACTCAGCCAATATACAAAGAAATTTTTTGCTCGACACTTACAGTTAATCTGTAAGGATTTACCCTACAGTTCATTCAATTTCAACAGAATTTAATAAGTTGAACAGCTCACCCATATTTAACTAATGCATTCTATCAATCAATAATTTAAATAACATTTGACCAGAGAAAGAGTAGATAGACATATTTGAACAAAAGTTGTCGAACAACAAATGGAACAGACACGTTCCACCCAACCTTAGAACAGGGTAGCCAAATCACTTGTCCTATTCACCCCCTAGCCTGACCATGAATCCATGAGGGCTAACACGGAACTCCTCCTCTAAAATGTCTTCCAGTTTTCAGCAGTTTTCCTTCTTGCCTCACACTTAGCAAGTAGTGTTCATAACAACAAGGGATCGATTTCCTCTCCCCGGCATACTAGGCAGCGTCATGCCTCCTCACATATGCCATATATCCAAGTCATCTTTGCCTATGTATTTTTTCCCTCCCTTGGGAATTTTTGCAACTTTCCAAATCCTTGATTTTCAAGGGCTTCCAATGGCCAAATTCTTGATTTTCCACTTGTAACAATCAGCCCTGAGGTAGTTCCAACATTTTCCCCACTCATGGAGTCATGGTCAGTTGAGTTCAACATGGTTGTTCCATTTGTCTTCCAACAATAATTATGAAATATTTTGTTTCATACATGTTTCATAGTGAATAATTTAGTTGGGTCAAATCAGGTCTCTGTCCAACAGTGACAATCATTAAATACAATTAATTAAATTCAGAATTCGGAATTGCCAAAAATGGAAAAAAAATTCCAATTTCAAATTTACCAAAAATGGAATAATTTTCCTAAGAAATCTCAAACTTAAACATAAATTATTTTGGGGGATGTCACAACCAAAAAAATCATATTATTGTAGTTATGGTAAATAATCATTACATGTCTATATATATTGAAACATATAAACCAACTACAGTTGTGCAACATCTGATGTCCATTTTATATTGGTATGTTCTACAGTTGAAGTATGAGTAGAGAATCATCATCTCATGAAATAACTTGGACAATTCCATTGAGAAGGGTATCCCATATAATGCATGACACATTAGGCCTTTTACATGCATTTTATTAAAGTGCCATTGTGCTTCAAAAATATTACTTGTTCTATCTTTACTCAAAATGATTTTTTATTTTCGAGTCTGAAAATATAATTAATCATTAACGAGTTTTAGAGGAAGGTCCTTAGTATTGGGGTAGAACATGAATTTTTGTTATTCCTTGGTATCTATTTTTCAATCCTTCCACTATGTTTATAATAAAGTTTTCAATTTGGGTTTGGCTCCCAAATTTCCCTTTCGTTTTTGGTATTTAAAAGTTTTTTGGGATATTGGAAATTCGTTGCGCTATTACATTAAGATAGATTTAAATAAAATTAAACTAGTTCTTTTCACATATGCCAAAATATGTATTGACTTTGTCATCATCCAGGGACTCCCAAATAAGATGATATCATAACACAGTGATTTTCATTGGGTTCAGATTCTTGATTATGATATCATGGAATTTTGATGTTCATTTTTTCAACAACTACGACATCTCTAGGTTTCATGTCCTCATGCACCCTTGTCTTCAATAAGGAAAAGGGACATCAATGTATAGTGAAAACATGGAAATAATGTGAACCAAGGGATCCATAGAATGTAGAATACCTTGTTGATAATATTGTAGCTTCGGGAGGTATTCCCACAAGAGGCCAAGGTGTCGAGCATGTCGGAATATTTGTTGGCACCAATTTAGCCTTTTGATTCAGTGAAATTAGCCTTGGTATGAGGCTAGGGCCTCATGGGAAGGTTGATGGGTTTTGTGGGCTTGTGTAGGGGTTTCACACCCACAAAGAGGATTAAAATATTCTCATTAATTGTTGAGTTTAAAAGGGGTGCCTAAACTCACCCATTGGACTTGTATATAAAGGCAAAAAGTCATTGTGACATTTTCTCATTGTGCATAATGGAGTTAGCATAAGTTAGAGTGCACTTGTGCTAGGGCTTGAAAATTTCAACAAGGGAAAATTCTACAATTGTGGCAATCTGGCCTAGAGTTCTTTGTCATTTTATGTTTCTATTTTTCCAACCAAGAGAGGCACATGTGTGAGAGAGAGGAGAAGAAACAATGCATGTGTGAGAGAAAAGTACAGCCATAGTGTGAAGAAATCTCACATGTGATGAGCTATAGTACGAACAAGTGCACACATGTGAGGTGATAGGTGCAAGTCTGCACATGTGGAAATTTTTGGGCAAATAAAGCAAGTTCATATTGCTGACATCAACAAGTGTACAGGTGGAAGCTAAGTAGGTTTGCATGCATATTTTGCAGGTATTTTGTTGAGTTTGATTTTTCTTGTTTTTCTGGTTTGTGGAGGACAAGGTTGTCCTCAAATTTTGGTGAAATTGTAATGGCTGTGAGGATTGGTTTTTCCTCATAATTTATAAAATCAACAAGGTTACATAACAGAAATTTAGTGTCTCTTTTGTATTAATGATTCATCTCTAATATTGTTGTTTCTATTGCATATAATTTCACTCAATAATTTTCAGTGTAAAATTTTTCAATGATAACAGCTAGGGTTTTATTGTTTTCTCACTAGGAAGCAATTTTCAGATTTCAAAATTAGTCACATAGAGTTTCATGTGAAAATTGGAACGGTATCAGAGCTTGGGATATAAAGAGAAGGGGATCATCTTGAGACACATCTTTCGCTGCAACATTGGAAGTGTGTTGTTCTTGTTCTTGTTCTAGTTATGGGCAGGTCACCATGGTGAACACATTGAAGATAGAAGACAGGTTGGAAGGTGTTGACGCTTGAATCCAACAGGACCGAAACAGAAACCTCACGAGGATATGAATCATCCTGCATTTTTAAATAGGTGGTACTTATATTTGGTTAAAACATATATCTTGAATATCTTGGATTAGGAGAGTGTTAGGAAGAAAACCCTAAATCTGTATTTCTTGAGATTATGGAATAAAATGGTTCTTCAATAACCTAAATACAATATTTATGTGCAGCAAAAAATATTTTTACAATAAGAAAATATTGGAGGAGGGCTTCAACATCATAATTAAATTGTGATCAGCATCACACAATCTTGTTAATCATATATAAATGCATCCATATCTTCTTCACAAGAAATAGGAGAGAATGATTTGATCACCTCAAATAATTTTAACAGCGTATTGTTATTAGTAAGAAAGATAAATTGATAGGTCAACCTCAAATATCGCATACTTAAAACTCAAAGTTACAAGATACAATTAAGATCAACCCTGAAGCAATTCTTTGTGGAGATTATTCATGAGAAATGTTCTTCATTATAAAATATTTGATAGCCATGTATGTGGCTGCAAATACTCCATGATCATACAAGAAAATTTTGTATAATAATACAAGAAGAACACTCAACAACTCAGCCTTGTTCCCAACTCAGAGATTCAAGCATAAAGCTATGAGAAATGGTGTAGAATAAGAGAAAAGTGGAGAAGATGGAGATCTCTCTTCATTGATCAGAATCTTGGTTGTACATTCATGGTTGTTCCTTATTCTTCCTTTGATATTCTTCCCTGTCCCTCTGACAATTATGATTCTTGGACCCATTAATGAGGCCTCTCTTTTCTTTTTAATATGATATTTTCTAACTACTTTAGTAGTTAGGGTTTCTCCCTTCTAGAAATTCTCGTACAAGTTTCTTATTGAAACATTCTCTTTAATTGATGCCTCTTTAATTCCTCATTAATGAAATTATATCATCAGTATAAGCATATCTAAAATGGGTCCCTTTTATTTCTTAATAAAAGCTTATAAATAAACTTTTATTTTCACAATTTAATTAATTTCCCATTTAAATAGGAGGATTGTATTTTAATTTTCTGGGAATTACAATCAACATTTTAGCCATGGAAATCACTTAATATGTGATACTCATTGTCTTTGCTTTCCAACCATACAATTTTTGCACAAATATGTCGCCTAGATCTCAAGATATGAGCTCATGAAGTCTAGTTGTCATGCAAGCCTGTTAAAACTTGAAGCTGACTAATATTTTAATTTGTTGGAAAATTGTATCAAAATTCAAACCTTGAAACCTATATCACCATCTTCTACGTTGAAATACCTTTCCAACGGTATAAATTTTGCGTTATTCTGACACATGGAGATCAAGTTATGGCCTTCGCAAGATTGACACTCAGCCACTGTCGATTAGATGTCTTAGGAAAATCTCAACCCGTGGATGAATTTCGTGTTTTCTCCATAACAATTTCAAATTTTTGTGGTAAATTATTATCCCACATGCATGGGATTATATAATTTTTAATAGTATATAATACTAAGTTCCTGTGCACTTAATAAGAAACATGAAAGGAAGATTATGAAGCTCAAAGGATTCGACCCTTAGAAAAATGTTGAATAATAATTTTGGAACCCAGTCATCGTCCACCTCACTCCCAGTCATCACTGATGAGTCACACATATACTACCATGTGTCAAAAATTGATTGGCTTCCATGTCATCCAATCGGATCGTGCCATACGTCACTCCTTGTATGCTTCCATGTGTAATGTTCTTATTGGATGTCATGTGGCATTCCTCCATAGGCTGCCATATGGGTGTATTTCATTGGTTAAAAAAAAGGTCCCATGCCCTCAAATAATGGGCTTCCACTTGTCATTACATAAATGGGTGATCTTTTGAGATTTTTTAGTGGTTGGGAAGTTAAATAAATAAATAAAAGTTAAATTGTAAAGTGGGTAAGGATGAATGAGAATGTGGGGAAGTGAGGGGGGCTTAATTAATTTTTAGGTGGCGGGAGTGGGTGATGGAAAATGTGGGTAGCGAGAGTGGGAGTGAGGTAGGTGAGGGGTGTGAGAGTATGGAAGGTGTCTGCCCCTGCCATACTTAAAATAATGTTAAGTATGGAGTGAGGCACATGAGAGGTGAGAGGGTAAGTGAGGCAGAATGGGAGGGTAGTTTAGGTATCTGAGTATCGGGTTGGCAGGTATGAGGGAGTGAGGAATGAGGGGGAGGTGGGTGAGTCCACCCCCACGAGTCCAAAGTTTAAAAAAAAAGGTCTAAGTATGAGATAAGGGGGAAAAGGGGAGTGAGGAAGGTGAGGGGGAGTGTGTGTGGATAGTTTTTAAAATTTTTCTAAGTGTGGGATAATGAGAATATAAAGTGAGAGGAATGGAGGGGTAGGAAATGAGTCAGCCAACCCAAAAAGAAGTGAAGTGAGGAGGTAAAGCATGGCGGGTTGGTGAAGTGAGTCTGCCAACCCAATAAGAAATAAACCCGATGAGATTGTGAAATGAAACTAAGTATGTAAACAAGAGAAAAGTATGGAAACAAGAGAAGAGTAAGGGTCTTGCGCCCGGTAAAATGTGGATATTTTTATGAAAAATTAGCCTTATTCCACTTGAAAAAGGTGTCATTTTCTGCATAAACTTTAAACATGGATATCTTGAGCATACAAACTCAGATTTCTAATCCAAAAAATGTGTGGTGAAGCTAAGATTGAGGGGTACACAATGAAATTATAATAGTTCAAAACCTTTATGCTTCTGATATCATTTTTGTTTATTAATCCAAGAGTGGGAAAATATAGTTGACCAAATTTTGGTCAACAGTTGGCTCCAACTGTGGGATAGTGATCCCTTGTGGATTACTGAGAACACCAGAATCTCAAGACCAATTGAATTCTCCATTGGGCTATGGAGTCATCTTCAAAATGAATTCTTATAATTCTTCTTAGTTCATGGAGTTACCTTCAAGTTTGACTTCCTTATTATGCAACATTGAACAAAAATATGTACATACATGATCTACCTACCCTAACTTACTTGAAATAAATGGGCACCTTAGGTGTAGGAATATTTCCAATGGAGTCATTCAAGCATTGATATGATTTGTGGAATGAACTCCATCACTATGGAGCATATTGGGATTTGTACCAATGAGTCAGGGGCACTCTCAATGTGTACTGGAGAAAAATTGAACCAAGTGTGTTGAAAATTTGATTGCATTGTTTGGCCAATAATGCTCTGGAACCATAATTCAATAAAATCAATTCTTGGATGCTCAAGAGTAGTATTGTCTTTGATTGGTTGAGGATTTTTCAACGCAAGAATACATTCATATTTTTCCTTATCTCTGACTACTTCCAAGGTTCTTGATTCATTAATAGTATCCTGAAAAGACTCTTCTTTCTTATAAATGAAATCTTGCTCATCATTCTTCTCAAGATCCAATTATTTCACCAATCCTTCTTGTTCCAAGTGCTCTTGAAAATTTTCATCTGTTATTGCAAGGATGAAATATTCTTGTGTGTTTGGCGGAGGCTCCTTGATTTCATTCTCCAATTTTTTGCTTGCAATGTCTTCATATGGAATATAAAGGAGGCTTGAATTTTCTTCTTGTAATTTGGTATTTTCATATTCATCTTCAGCAACATGACTTGGCTCAAAAAAATCATCCAATCCTTTATTATATTCTCCTTCAAAATTAATCATTTCATTAGCTTGTGTCCATAGGGAGGAGGATGGGTGGGCAGAAACATTTAAAACATCATCAAAAACATATGAATTCATTTTTGGGATAAACATTTCTACAAATGAATCATCTAACACATCCCAGCTAGTAATGGAGTTAGGAATTAATGAACTATACCATTCAAGAGCATTTTCTCATAGAGTTTTAAGAATAATATATATGTAACATTGTCTTCAGTGAGGTTGAAATCATAACATGTACCTTTAAAACTAATCAAGTGTTTATCTGCATCTTCTAAAGCATCCCCAAAGAATGTCGAAAAAAATTTGATATAAATATCGGACATTTGAAAGTCTACTTCTGGTATATTTAAAGGGGTTCTATGATATTGCCTCCTTCTTTGGGTATTTGTCCCTTTTGTTGATTCTTGTAAAGCCATTGATGGGATTGATGAAGAATTTAAAGGAGCATCATGACATGAATTAAATTCTTCATTCTAAATCTTTCCAATCGAGTTTCCAGGGAGTTCATTCTCCCGAATATTCAGTGCTTCTTGATTATTTTTGAAATTCTAAAAAAGGTGAAACATCCTTCAATAATCCTTTATAAATCCCTTGCATTTAAAACAATAAACAATTTTCCTAGATCTTTTTTTTGAAACTTTGAGCCATGGAGATATCTGGTTCCTCAATCTGATCTGAAGTTGGGCCTCAAATATCTTGAAAATAAATTTCTCCCAAGTATCGTCGCCAAAAATGTTGACGCCTAAATCTGTCAAAACTGAAACGGAAACCTCACAAGGATATGAATCCTCCTGCGTTTTTAAAGAGGTGGTACTCCTCTTTGGCTAAAAGATATATCTTGAATATCTTGGATTATGAGAGAGCTATGCAACAAACCCTAAATATGTATTTCTTGATATTATGAAATAAAATAGTTCTTCAATAACCTAAATACAATCTTTATGGGCAGTAAAAAGTCTTTTTACAATAAGAAAAGATTGGAGGAGGGCTTCAACATCAAAATTAAATTTTGATCAGCATCACACACAATCTTCTTAATCATATATAAATGCATCCATATCTTCTTCACAAGAAATAGGAGAGAATGATTTAATCATCTCAAAGAATTTTAAGAGTGTTTATATTAGTAAGAAAGAGAATTTGATAGGTCAACCTCAAATATCTCATATTTGAAACTCAAAGTTACAAGATACAATTAAGATCAACCTCGAAGCAATTCTTTGTGGACTTTATTCATGAGAAATGTTCTTTATTAAAAAAAAAATGATAGCCATGTATGTGGCTGAAAATACTCCATGATCATACAAGAAATGTATATAGAAGAATACAACAAGAACACTCAACAGCTCAGCCTTGTGCCCAACTCAGAGATTCAAGCATAAAGCTATGAGAAATGGTGTAGAAGAAGAGAAAGAGTGGATAAGATGGAGACCTTTCTTCATTGATCATAAGCTTGGATGTACATTCATGGTTGTGCCTTATTCTTCCTCTAATATTCTTCCTTTCCCCTTTGACAATTATGATACTTGGACCCATTAATGAAACCTTTCTTCTCTTTTTAATATGAGATTTTATAACTACTTGAATAGTTAGGGTTTCTCCCTTCTAGAAATTCTTGTACAAGTTTATTCTTAAAACATTCCCTTTAATTAATGTCTCATTAAGTCCTCATTAAGAAAATTATATCATGAGTATATACATATCTAAAATGGGTCCCTTTTCTTTTTTAATAAACTTTTATTTTTACAATTTAATTAATTTCCCATTTAAAATAGGAGGTCTGTGTTTTAATTTTATGGGAATGATAATCAACTTTTTCACCATGGAAATCACTTCTGATGTGATATTCATTGTCTTATCTATCCAATGATATAAAGTTTGTGCAAATCCGTCACCTTGATCTCAAGATACTAGCTCATGAATTTCAGTTTTCACGCAGGCCAGTTAAAAATTGAAGCTGACTGATATTTTAATTTTGGGGGAAAATGTAGCAATATTCAATCCTTGAAACATGTACCATCGTTTTCTACGTTGAAATACCTTTCCAACGATATATATTTTACGCAATTTCGACACATGGAGATCAATTTATGGCCTCCGCAAGATTGACACTCAGCCATCATCAATTGGATGTCTTCGGAAAATCTCAACCCTTGGATGAATTTCGTGTATTCTCCATAAAAAATTCAAATTTTTGTGGTAAATTATTATCCCACATGCACAGGATTATATAATTTTTAATATAATACTAAGTGCCATGTACACTTAATAAGAAACATGAAAGGAAGATTATGAAGATTGGAGGATTTTACCCTTAGAAAAATGTTGAGTAATAATTTTGGAACCCAATCGTCGTCCACCTCACACCCAGACAACACTGATGAGTCACCCATCTACTACCACATGTCACAAATTGATTGGTTTTCATTTCATCCAATCATATCGTTCCATATGTCACTCCTTGTGTTTTTCCATGTGTAATGTTCTTATTGGATGTCATGTGGCATTCCTCCATAGGTTGCCATATGGGTGTATTTAATTGGTTAAAAAAAGGTCACATGCCCTCAAATCATGGACTTCCACTTTTCATTACCTAAATGGGATATTTTGAGAGTTTTTATTGGTTGGGAATCTAAATAAATAAATAAAAGTTAAAGTGTAAAGAAGAGAAGGGTGAACGAGAATGTGGGAAAGAGTGGAAGTGGCAGGGGTTAATTTGTAGGTGGCGGGCGTGGGTGACGAAAATTGTGGGTAGCAGGAGCAGGGGTGAGGTAGGTGAGGGGTGTGAGATTATGGTGGGTCCCCACCCCCTCCATACTTAAAATGATGTTAAGTATGGAGTGAGGTACCTGAGAGGTGAGAGGGTAGGTGAGGGGATATGGGAGGGTAGTTTAGGTATCGGAGTATCAGGTTGGCGGGTATGAGGGAGTGAGGAATGATGGGGAGGTGGGTGAGTCCATCCCTACAAGTCGAAAGTTTTTTAAAAAAATTCTAAGTATGATATAAGGGGAAAAGGGGGAGTGAGGAATGTGAGGGGGGATGCGTGTGTGGATATTTTTTAAAAAATTTCTAAGTGTGGGATAATGAGAATATAAAGTGAGAGGAATGGAGGGGTAGGAAATGAGTCCACCTACCCGACAAGAAGTGAAGTGAGGAGGTAAAGCATGGTGTGTTGATGAAGTGAGTCCACCAACCCGACAAGAAATAAACCTGATGAGATTGTGAAATGAAACTAATTATGTAAACTAGATAAAAGTATGGAAACAAGAGAAGAGTAAGGGTCTTATGCCCGATAAAATGTGGATCTATTTATGAACAATTAGCCTCATTCCACTTGAAAAAGGTGTCATTTTCCACTTAAACTTTAAACCTGGAGATCTTGAGAATACAAACTCGGATTTATGATCCAAAAAATGTGTGGCGAAGCTGAGACTAAAGGGTACACAATGAACTTATAATAGTTCAAAAGTTTTCATCTTCTGATAACATTTTTTGTATTAATCCAAGAGAGGGAAAATTTAGTTGACAAAATTTTGGTCAACAGTTGGCTCCAACTGTGGTATAGTGACCCCTTGTGGGTTACTGAGAACACCAGAATCTTAAGACCAACTGACTTCTCCATTGTTCTATGGAGTCATATTCAAAATTATTTATTGTAATTCTTCTTATTTCATGGAGTTACCTTCAAGTTTGATTGCATGATTGTGCAACATTGAACAAAAATATGTACATACGTGATATACCTACCCTAACTTACTTGAAAGAAAGGGGCACCTTAGGTGTAGGAATATTTCCAATGGAGCCATTCAAGCATTGATTTGATTTGTGAAATGAACTCCATCACTATGGAACATATTGGGATTTATACCAATGAGTCAGGGGCACTCTCAATGTGTACTGGAGAAAAATTGAACCAAGTGTGTTGAAAATTTGATTGCATTGTTTGTCCAACAATGCTTTGGAACCATAATTCAATAAAATCAATTCTTGGTGGCTAAAGAATAGTATTTTCTTTGATTGGCTAAGGATTTTTCAACACAAGAATACATTCATATTTTTCCCTATCTCCGACTACTTACAAGGTTCTTGATTCATCAATAATATCCTGAAAAGACTCTCCTTTCTTATAAAGGCAATCTTGTTCATCATTCTTCTCAATATACAATTCTTTCACCGATCCTTTTTGTTCCAAGTGCTCTTGCAAATTTTCATCTTCTGTTGCAAGGCTGAAATATTCTTGTGTGTTTGGTGGAGGCTCCTTGATTTCATTCTCATTTTTTTTGGCTGCAATGTCTTCATATGGAATATAAAGGAGGCTAGAATTTTCTTCTTGTAATTTGGTATTTTCATCTTCATCTTCAACAGCATGACTTGGCTCAGAAAATTCATCCAATCCTTTATTATATTCTTCTTCAAAATTAATCATTGCATTAGTTTGTGTCCATATGGAGGAGGATGGGTGGGAAACAACATTTAAAACATCAGCAAAAAAATATGAATGCATTTTTGGGATGAACTTTTCTTCAAATGAATCTTCTAACACATCCCAGCTGGTAATGGAGTTAGTAATTAATGAACTATACCATTCAAGAGAATTCCCTCATGGAGTTTGTAAGAATAATATTCATGTAACATTGTCTTCAGTGAGGTTAAAATCATAACATGTACCTTTAAAATTAATCAAGTGTTTCTCTACATCTTCTGAAGCATTCCCAAAAAATGTAGAAAAAAATTCAATAGAAATATCGGGCATTTGAAAGTCTACTTATGGTATATTTAAATGGGTTTTATGAAATCACCTCCTTCTTTGGGTATTTCTCCCTTTTGTTGAGTCTTGTAAAGCCATTGATGGGCTTGATGAAAAATTTAGAGCATCATGACATGAATGAAATTCTTCATTTAGAGTCTTTCCAATTGAGTTTCCAAGGATTTCAATCTCTCGAATCTTCGATGCTTCTTGAGTCTTTTTGAAATTATAAAAAAGGTGAAACATCTTTCAATAATCCTTTATAAATCCCTTTCATTTAAAACATGCAAAAATTTTCCTGAATCTTCTTTTCAAAATTTTGAGGCATGGATATTTATGGTTCCTCAATATGATCTGAAGTTGGGCCTCAAATATCTTGAAAATAAATGTCTCCCCAGTATGGTCGCCAAAATTGTTGACATCTGAATCCATCAAGACCGAAACAACAACCTCATGAGGATATGAATCCTCGTGCGTTTTTAAAAATATGGTGTTCTTCTTTGGCTAAAAGATATATCTTGGATTAGGAGAGTGCTAGGCAGAAAACCCTAAATATTTATTGCTTGAGATTATGAAATAAAATGGTTCTTCAATAACCTGAATACAATATTTATGTGCAGCAAAAAGTCTTTTTACAATATGAAAAGATTTAATGAGGGTTTCAACATCATAATTAAACGGTGATCAGCATCACACACAATCTTCTTAATCATATATAAATGCATCCATATATTCTTCACAAGAAATAGGAGATAATGATTTGATCATCTCAAAGAATTTTAACAGAGTATTGCTATTAGTAATAAATAGAAATCTATAGGTCAACCTCAAATATATCATACTTAAAAATCAAAGTTACAAGATACAATTAAGATCAACCCCGAAGCAATTCTTTGTGGAGTTTAATCATGAGAAATGTTCTTCATTACAAAATATGTGATAGTCATGTCTATGGCTTCAAATAATCCATGATCATACAAGAAACGTTTGTAGAAGAATACAGTAAGAACACTCAACGGCTCAGCCTTGTGCCCAACTTAGGTATTCAAGCATAAATCTATGAGAAATGGTGTAGAAGAAGAGAAAGAGTGGAGAAGATGGAGATATCCCTTCAATGATTAGAAGCTTGGTTGTACATTCATGCTTGTGCCTTCTTCTTCCTCTAATATTATGCCCTTCCCCTCTAAAAATTATGATTCTTGGACCCATTAATGAAGCCTCTCTTCTCTTTTTAATATGAGATTTTCTAACTACTTGAGTAGTTAGGGTTTCTCCCTTCTAAAAATTCTCGTACAAGTTTCTTATTGAAACATTTCCTTTAATCAATGTCTCAGTAAGTCCTCGTCCTCGAGGTGTAGGACAGTCGATGACGGAGTGTGTTGTTAAGCCACTCCGTGATGTTAAAGTCACCGGTTCGAAACCTGTGGGGACAAAAAATCCAACCATGTTAAGGGTTGGTGTGGCTCAGGCCGAGTGCGATCCCCGGGTGATTTTGACAGCTTAGATGCCCCTGAGTCGCGGTTTCTCAAGCCACGGGTTAATCGCAGGTCCTGCACAAATTAACAAACAAACAAAAAAATGTCTCAGTAAGTCCTCATTAATGAAATTATATCATCAGTATATACATATCTAAAATGGGTCCCTTTTATCTTTTAATAAAAGTTCATAAATAAATGTTTATTTTTACAATTTAATTAATTTCCCATTTAAAATAGGACTCGGTTTTAATTTTCTGGGAATTATAATCAATATTTAGCCATGGAAATCACTTTTGATGTTATCTTCATTGTCTTCTCTTTCCAACGATATAAATTTTGTGCAAATTCCTCACCCGGATCTCAAAATATGAGCTCATGAAGTTCAGTTTCCACGCAGGCCCGTTAAAATTGAAGTTGACTGATAGTTTAATTTTTGGAGAAAATATATCCACCTTCAATACTTGAAACATGTACCATCATCGTCTATGTCGAAATACATTTCCAACAATATAAATTTTTCACGATTTCAACACCCATAGCTCAATTTATAGCCTCCGCAAGATTGACACTCAGCCATCGTCAATTGGATGTCTTAGGGAAATCTCAACCCTTGGATGAATTTCATGTTTTCTCCATAGACATTTCGAATTTTTGTGGTAAATTATTATCCCAAATGCATGGGATTATATAATTTTTAATAGTATATAATACTAAGTGGCATGTACACTTAATAAGAAACATGAAAGGAAGATTATGAAGCTTGGAGGATTCAACCCTTAGAAAAATGTTGAATAATAATTTTGGAGCCCAGTTGTCGTCCACCTCGTGCCCAGTAAGCACTGATGAGTCACCCATCTACTACCATGTGTCACAAATTGATTGGATTCCATGTCATCCAATCAGATCGTTCCATATTTCACTCATTGTATGATACCATGTGTAATGTTCTTATTGGATGTCATGTGGCATTCCTCCATAGGCTGCCATATGGGTGTATTTCATTTGTTAAAAAAAAGGTTGCATGCCCTCAAATCATGGGCTTCCACTTGTCATTACATAAATGGGTGATCTTTTGAGAGTTTTTAGTGGTTGGGAAGTTAAATAAATAAATAAAATTTAGTGTAAATTAGAGAAGGGTGAACGAGAATGTGGGGAAGAGGGGAAGTGAGGGGAGGTTAATTTGTAGGTGACGGGAGTGGGTGATGGAAAATGTGGGTAGTTGGAGTGAGGGTGAGGTAGGTGAGGGGTGTGAGAGTATGGCGGGTGTCCACCCCCGCCATACTTAAAATAATGTTAAGTATGGAGTGAGGTACATGAGAGGTGAGAGGATAAGTGAGGGGGTATGGGAGGGTAGTTTAGGTATCCGAGTATCGGGTTGGCAGGTATGAGGGAGTGAGGAATCAGGTGGAGGTGGATGAGTCTTCCCTATGAGTTCGAAGTTTTAAAAAAAAAAATCTAAGTACAATATAAGGGGAAAAAGGGGAGTGAGGAAGGTGAGGGGGAGTGTGTGTGTGGATATTTTTTAAAATTTTTCTAAGTGTGGGATAATGAGAATATAAAGTGAGAGGAATGGAGGGGTAGGAAATGAGTATGCCAACCCGACAAGAAGTGAAGTGAGGAGGTAAAGCATGGTGGGTTGGTGAAGTGAGTTTGCCAACCCGACAAGAAATAAAACCGATGAGATTATGAAATGAAACTAAGTATGTAAACAAGAGAAAAGTATGGAAACAAGAGAAGAGTAAGGGTCTTAGGCCCAAGAAAATGTGGATATGTTTATGAAAAATTAGCCTTATTTCACATGAAAAGGGAACATTTTTCCACTTAAAATTTAAACTTGGATATATTGAGCATACGAACTCAGATTTTCGATCCGAAAAATGTGTGGCGAAGGTGAGACTGAGGGCTACACAATGAACTTATAATAGTTCAAAATTTTTCATCTTTCAATATCATTTTTTTTATTAATCCAAGAGAGGGAAAATATAGATGACCAAATTTTGGTCAACAGAAGGGGTAACCAATTTTTGGGCTTGTAAGGCTAAGGTTTTTCTTCCATTCAAAGAATATGACCTCAAGGAGTATATTGAGGGTGAATTTGTAGCTCCTACTGATCCACGGGAATTGATAACACACAATAAAAAGGAAGTGAAGGCTAAACGTCTGTTAATAGAATCTGTAAGGGATCACTTGATTCCTCACATTGTTGAGAAGACATGTCTGAGGGAAATTTTTGTTTCTTTGGTAGTTCAATACCAAAATGGGAATACAAGCAAGAAGTTTCATTTGAAGCACCAGCTTCAATTTGTCAAAATTTCTAGTGAGGACACAGTTGTGAACTATCTTATGAATATTTCACAAATTAGAGATCAACTTGTGGCCATCAGTGATAAGGTGGAGGAAGTTGAGTTGGTGAATGTGGCATTGAGAGGTCTTCCCAAATCTTGGGATCCATTCGTGCAAGGGATTTGTGCATGAGAGAAGTTACCAGAATTTGATAGACTATGGACTGATTGTATCCAAGAGGAGACCCAGTTGGTGTCCATGTATTATATGGATGGTATGGTGAAGAGTAGCAGTGATAAGAACTAGGCCCTTGCAACCCACACTAGCAAGGAAAGAAAATATTCTCAGGGAAAAAGAGGTTCATCAGGGAGAAAGGATTCTCCCAAGAGATAAGCATCTCCATAACCAAGATGGAATAAGGATCTCAGTAAGATCATATGTTTTGAGTGGCATTACTATGGTCACTATGTTTCACAGTGTCGACATCGGAGGGGAAGGGGAAGAGGCAAAATGCATCAGCAATAAAGTTTGATGAGGTTGCAGATAGGTTCCAAAGGGATATCTTGTTGGTCTCTTCCCTTTCAGATTCATTTTCCATCAGGGGAACTTGGTTGGTGGATAGAGAAGAATCTTTCCATATGAAGGGTGCATGAGAGTTATTTAATAGCTTCACATAGACGGGCTTAGTATTGTATGTGGAGCTTGGTATGGGAACCAAGCATGCAGTACAAGGATCTGGTATGGTATCATTCATAATGGATTCAAGAGAAGTGTTGAGGGTGTCAAATGTGTTATTGGTGCCAGTACTCAAGATTTTTCTCTTAGTCTCAAAGATTGAGAATAAGGGGGACCATATATTATTTTGAGATGTTAAAGTGTTGTTTGTGCCTATATGATCTAGCTTCATATCAGTAGTGGTTCTTGGATTTAGGGGGGGAAACCTATATAGGATGAGAGGCCAGCCTATGATATTTGTGGATAGCAGTAGCAGAGAGATAGATGAGAAGGAGCAGGTGGCTCCACCAATGGTGAGTCAAGTAGCTCCACCAGTGGTGAGTCATGAAGCCCCACCAGTAGCATAGGTTCAAAGGGAGAAGGTATCTCCACCAATGGTATAGGATCAGAGGGATCCATAGTTTAGAGGGAGACAACTTCCAATATCCAATAGGGAGGAGCAGCCACTTAGGACTGTTTAGAGATAGTTGGACTTCAATGTGAGCCAACAGGCTCAAAGGGAGCATCACTCATCTAGAGGGAGTCTACACTCAAGTACAGGTGGAAGAAAGGAGTCTTCCAAGCAGGTTTCATGGGTTGAGGATTCCAAACAAGAGGTTCATAGGTAGGAGGATTTTAAGGCATGTGAGACATACATGGAGAATCCATTTGTTTCATCATGTTTTTCCATAGTGACATAGGAGGCAGCCAATCACAAAAACTAGAGAGTAGGATTTGCTTCAATCATAGAGGGAGAAACCAGTGAGGCAGATTGGACAGCGGGATTTGCTTCAGTGATAGAGGAAGCAGCCAGTCAAGAGGATTGGAGTGAATTCGTGATAGATCCAATACAAAAGACAGAGCCACTTTCACTATGGGAGGCAGGTACATCCATATTATGGTGGATGGTATGCCTCCCTCGCTAAGAGGGAGTGTTGATGATATTGTATCTTTGGGAGGTATTCCCACAAGAGGGAAAGTTTTCAAGCATGTGGGAATATTTGTTGGAACCAATTTAACATTTCATTTCAATGAAATTAGCATTGGGATAAGGCTAGAGCCTCATGGGAAACCTAATGGGATTTGTGGGCTTCTGTAGGGGTTTCACACCCACAAAGAGGATTAAAATATTATAATTAATAGTTTAGTTTAGAAGGGGTTCCTAAAATCACTCATTGGACTCGTGTATAAAGGAGAAAGTTCATTGTGACATTTTATCATTGTGCATAATGGAGTTATCATTAGTGAGAGTGCACTTGTGCTAGGAGCTTGGAAATTCCAGCAATGGAAAATTCTACAATTGTGGAAATCTAGCCTAGGGTTCTTGGTGACTTTTGTTTCTATTTTTTCAGCCAAGGAAGGCTTCTTTCCAGCCAAGAGAGGCACAAGTGTGAGTTCACATGAGTGAGGGAGAGAAGGAGATGCAGTGCACGTGTGAGAGAAAAGTACAGTCACACGCGTGAGCAAGTATTGCATAGACAAGCCGTATTGTACGAACATGTATGTATGTGTGAGATGACAGATGTAGGTTCACACATGTGAGAGGGACATGACAGCCCACATGTGTGGAAACTTCTGGACATGTATAGTAGGTTTGTAATTGATGCAGGAGCATCATAAGAAACCAACCAAGCAAGCAACGTAAAAGCGAGAGACAGTTGGAAAAGCATAAATGAACATTTTGAAGTGTTTTGAGATTAATGAATGGACATTAATGTAATAGCTAAGGGAAGTGTACTTACATTTATATCTAGATATTGTAAACAGATCTTGAGCGTTGCTCTCATCTATAGAATGTAGAGGCATTTATGCGTAATGAATGCAAGTAGGTAGATATATTTAATAGATTCAACAGTTTAGAAGTATAGGAGGGAAAAACAGATATAGACACCCTCACCCTTGTATCATTGTAATTTTGGGATGATCGTTCGGAATTCATAAGTTGTAGATCTGTAGCGAAGAATCCATGTACAGGAGCACTTGATTTAATATATGAAGCTTTGACTCAACTCTCATGGTGTTATGATGCTTATTGTTTACATTTGTTGAATGGTATGTTTACAGTTGTTTTGTTTCTTTGTTATGCATTTGTTTCAATGCTGCATTGTGTGTATGATTTCATGGGGAATGTATGAAGTCTGAGAGAGGAGAAGAATGAGTTTCAATTGTTTCTCTTCCTGAAAATTCCTGCAAGGAGTGCAGTGAATGTCCGCAATGTGTGCGTTGATGAGGGTCTGAGTTTTATCTCAGAAAGATCAGGAGAGATATCGTTGTTCTCATACCAACTGAAGTACAGGTGAAGCACAGAGTCGTACAAGGTGTGCATAGGCCAAATTGAAGCCTTGGATTTTATAAATCCAGAAAGAAGATTGAGAGGACCATTGTTGCAAAGAGTGGACAGGATCGGAGACTCAAATAACCAGAGGCTATTTGAAGGTTTTCCGCAAGGAGTGCGAGTAGGGTTCATTTTGAGAAGCTTGAGTTTACAAGTGAAAGGTCGGGAAAGATAACACCTTTGAAGTGCTCAAAGGGAGATGGAGATTGAAATCATATCATAGAATTCAAGTTCAGGAGGGAGAACACTGAGTTGTTTAGGCAGAAGTCATTGAGGAGTGCATCTGGTGGTCAGAATTCTCCATGGGGAACTCGTGAAACTACGAGGACTATAGGATCCAGAGGAGCTATAAGGTGGTTAGGAGTTGGATGAATCCTCCACCATGACATCAAGAGTCAACGTGAACTGTTGATTGTGGTCAGTTAGAGACGACAGATCACTTCAGGGATTCGGGATTCGTAAGTTTGGAGTGTAGTCCAAAATCCTTGGTCACTCTAATTCTTGGATCGTGAAAGGGATTTCAGGTGTGAATTTTCAACATTTCAGTATTTCAGGGTTCGGCATTCCATAAATTATGATGAAAAGGAGTCGGGGCCCTTTGCGTTGAAAACCACAAAGTCATGAAATGTGGTGTGTCTTTGCAGTGGAATTTCGGCATTTCGACTTTCTGGGGTTCGGGAAGTAGAGGAGGCAGTGACTTTGGAATCGAGAGTTTCAAACTCCCGGTTCGTGAAATCCTGAAGAGGGAAAGGAAAAAATCTTGAAAAGGTTGAGGGACAATATCCATTGGGTACCAATCAGATTTTTGGGTTTCGGGACTCAAGAAGTGGAGTTGCATGGTCAACACAACTCCCGAAATCATGAAGAGAGAAATGCCAAAAGGAAGGTCCCAAGTATCAGTCAGAGGATACGTGCGGCAGATTCCATGGGATGTTGAGCCCATTTTGGCATTCCGACGTTCCAAAGTTCAGGGAATCATAAGGGAAGAGGAACGACTACTAGGTGTTCGCTCAAAGTCCTAAAAGCCGAAACTAGTGGGCAACAGGTGGCATGTGCTCGTCGCATTGGAGCGGTCAACCTTCGTTGAAAATTCGTATTTCACCATTTTCCAAGAGCTGTGGAAATACATCAGGACTCTACAACTCCTGAAATCCAAAGTCCATTGTGGCTTAAACAAAGGGTTTAATTAACCCTCGGCATGGTTTTAGTGAATATCTTGGAGCGAATCTTAGCCAGAGGGAAGGGGGTCTATGTCAAGTGGTATCAAAGCACAGAACAAATTCTTTGCTTTCTATAGCAGAGAGAAAAGTGAAAAATTTCCATCCATGCCATCGAGAAGAAGAGATAGGCCAATGCTTGATCCAGCATTGGAAAGAGAAATGTGTGAGTTACATGTCAGGCTTGATGCTATGGAGACAACATAGAGGCGCACAGTCAACGTTGGGGATATCAGCGAGGATGAAAGTGAAAATGAAGCTGGAAATGAAGGAGAAGAAGTTGCAGTCGAAGATGCTACAAACGAATGCCTATTCATGGTTGTTGCAAGGATAGGTGCTAGGGAAAAAATGGACATTCCAGTGTACGAAGGAAACTTGGATGTTGAAGAACTTCTAGACTGGATTAGAGCTCTAGACAAATACTTCGACTATGAGGATGTTGAGGAAGATAAGAAAGTCAAACATGTCATTACTAGACTTAAAGGGCATGCAACGTTGTGGTGGGATGAACTGCAGGTTGATAGACGTTGCAAGGGCAAGCAGAAAATCAAAAGCTGGGATAGAATGGTTTCAAAGATGAAAGCCAAATTTATACCCAGGGATTATCAAATCACTTTGTTTCGGAGGATGCAGAATTTGAGACAGAAGCTGATGTCAGTGAAAGAATACACTAAATAATTCTATAGTATAAACATCAAAGCAGGTCATCGGGAAAGCGATGATGAAAACGTTGTCAGGTACATGAATGGTCTGTGATATGACATTCAAGATGAGATGGTCATGATGACCATTCGAAATGTGGAAGATGCTTATCAGATAGCTCTGAAAGATGAAGATAAGTTGAGTCGGAAGCAAGGTCAAAGAGGTCGAGGTAGAATTCAAGCCAGAGGAAAACAAAATTCCCAAGAAAGAACTTAGAAACCTAAAGAAGAGGGAAAGAAACCTCAATTTCAACCTGAGACAGGAGGAAGCTCACAGGGAAGGCAGTATGCCGATAGAAATACTTTTCCTCGAGCCAGAGGAAGAGGAAGAGGTAGAGGAGGTGAAGTGAAATGCTTCGTTTGTGGAAAAATCAGACATAAATCCTATGAGTGTCCAGATAAGAAGAAATATGGTGGTGAAACTCACATTTCCAAAGCTCAAGGACAGAATGTTGAGGCAGAAGATGATGAGGGAAAAAGATCTTTGATGATGAGGAAAGTTCTCTTGAAACTAGAGAAGGAACCAGAGAACCCAGCCCAAAGAAACAGTCTTTTTTGGACTGCTTGCAAAACTAAGGATAGGGTATGCAAGGTCATAGTGGACAACGGTAGCACAGACAATATCATATCTTTAGAGATGGTAGAAAAGCTGGAGTTGGAGACTATTGTATATCCAAGCCCATACAGAGTCTCGTGGCTACAAAAAGGACATCAGGTAAATGTCACTAAATAGTGTTTAGTTGAATTTAAAATAGGAGGATATACAGATGAAATATTATGTGATGTCATTCCCATGGATGTTTGTCATCTATTGCTGGGTAGACCATGGCAATATGACAGAAATGTAGTTCATGATGGGAGAAAGAACACATACACCTTGGAGAAAAATAGTAGGACTCACATGTTGCTGCTGATTAAGGATAAAGAGGTGAAAACATAGATGAGAAACACTATACTTCTCATGAGTGGGAAGGAACTTCTTGATGAGCTTAAGAAGAAGGAAGACACACAATTTATTGTGGTTAGGAAGTCCGGAATTTTTTTGACCAGTACAAGAATAGATGATTTACCAGAAGAAATCCAGGAGTTGTTGGAAGAGTTTGTTGATATAGTAGTGGACGAACTACCTTGTTTGTTGCCACCTATCAGAAGTATAAGTCATCATATCAATCTTATACCTAGAGCCAGTTTTTCGAACAAAGCCGTGTATAGGTTGACGCCATAGGAAAATGAAGAAGTTAAGATGCAGGTCCAGAACTTAATGGACAAATGATTGATTCTAGAAAGCTTAAGTCCATGCATTGTTCTGACAGTTCTCAGCCCAAAGAAAGATGGAGTTTGGAGGATGTGTATAGACTCAAGGGAAATCAATAATATTGCCATCAGATACATATTTCCATTGCCTAGGATGGATGACTTGAGTGGAGCAAAGTTTTTTTCAAAGATTGATTTGAAAAGCAGGTATCATCAAATTCGAATGAGAGAAGGTGATGAATGGAAGACAACATTCAAGATGAATGAGGGGTTGTATGAATGGCTTGTCATTCCATTTGTCTTAACGAATGCCCCCAGTACTTTCATGAGGTTGATGAACGAAGTCCTGAAGAATTTCATAGGGAAATTTGTTATTGTATATCTTGATGATATATTAATTTTCAGCAAGAAAGAAGTAGAACACTTAAATCATTTAGTTGCAGTAATGAGGAGATTACAGCAGGAGAAATTGTTGATTAATATGAAGAAATCATCATTTATGAGGGCAGAACTCATTTATTTGGGTTTTTTTATCTCTGCAAATGAAATAAAAATGGATCCGAAAAAGATAAAGGCGATTAAGAATTGGCCATCGCTGAAGAGCGTGTTTGATGTTCGAAGCTTCCATTGTTTGGATATCCTCTACAGGAAATTCATCTGAAAATTCAGTGGAATTGGTGCACCAATGATGGATATGGTGAAGAAAAGACATAAATATTTTCACTGGATGGAGGAAGTAGAGAAGAGTTTCAATCTGCTGAAGAAGAAGATCACTGAGCAACCAATTCTGGTTTTGCCATATTTTAGCAAGAGATTCCAGGTCAGGTGTGATGTGATTGGATTTGCAATTGGAGTGGTCTTGAGCCAAGATGACAGGTCGATCGAATATTTCAGCGAAAAACTGAATGAAGCAAATATTAAGTACTCCACATATGACAAAGAATTATATGTCGTCATACAAGCATTGAAGAAATGGAGACACTATTTGGTTCCCAAGGAGTTTGTTTTGTACAGTGATAATCACGCTTTAC
>JZKD02S0106033.1:37062-58399 GCA_000966675.3 Picea glauca | reverse complement strand
AGCGGACTTATCCTTGAGGAAACTTGCATGCAAGTGATATGGTTCTTTATATGATTGGTTGTTTGGATTATGATTATGAAATATTGTGGATCTGATTATATGTTATTTTTTGCTATATTTACATCGACATGTGTTATTGACTGGGTTCTCATGAGTGTGAAGGACTCTAGACGTTGAGGATGTCGAGGCCCCTTGGACTCTGGATTGAGTCAAGGAGTGGACTATTAGGTTTTGAATGTTGTTGATGCGACATTTGTACATATGATTAGATATTATGACATGATTCGTTGATGGATGCAGGCTGACGATAGCTTTCCAACCAGACTCACATTTGGAGTAAAGGGGTCAGGCATGACAACCAGAGACATTGAGGGAGAGGTGTGGCACCATCCCTCCCATAACCTACTTATAGCACTCTCGATGTAGCTTGAACTATAGGTTAATGATTACCTATTTCAAGAGACTCACGATGTCATGAGAGAAAACTGTGACAGTTGCTCACGATGATTCTAAGGGGCATGTAATAAGGAAGGTTCCTTATTTCTTAGAGGCCCTTAGTCTCCCACAAGATCACCTAACGGAGTATTGACTCCAGGGGTTTGACATCTACCAAACCTAGTCAAGAGGCGAGTGTCACCCTTGAAGAAATTAGTGCATCTTGAAGGGCATGTCGCGCAAAGAAAACCGAAAGAGGTGGGTGGCACCCTTGAAGCACATAGTGCATCTTGAAGGCCATGTCACACAAAGAAAACCGAAAGAGGCAAGTGGCACCCTTGGAGCACATAGTGTGTCCTGAAGAGCACGTCATGATTTTAACTATGATAAGTTAATAAACATAGTGCCTAGAAAACTATGCCTCCTTAGGACCTGGTTGGCCTTAAAATAGATGATGGTATGAGTAAAGTTTAATATCTGAAAGTTCCCTTCAAAATGGTTGCCCAACCTAGTGAAATTAAAACCTAAGTCTAAGTAGAACATGTGGATAAAGAAAAAAATTAGATAAACATGTAACAAGAAGGGGGGTAAGAAATTCAAACTTTAATTATTAAAGTAAATTATAATGGAGGATTAAATTTATTAAAAGGGTAAATGGTTGCTAAATTGATTTTTTAGTTAAAAAGGAAAAAGCGGTAAATTTAAAAAAAAAAAAAAAAAAAAAGAAAAACTTAAAGAAAAGGGGAAACTTGAATAAAAAGGGGAATGTCCAACTTAGTAAGGAATCCAGCCTTTGGGACTTTCTATTTATGAACTCAACTAGGAATTAAGTAAGGCATAAGTCATTTAAGAATTGTAAGGGAATAGTGGGACATTGAGGAGTGTTTTTAGGAACACTTTTAGGTGGGTGAGGGAAATAGGAATATTTAATTAATTAATAAATTGATTTTCTGGTGCAACTAGGGGATTGGGTGACATGTGTACAGGGGAGGTTTTTCCTAATTAAATAAATGAAAAAGGAATCTAATTAGGGTTTTGGAAACTAATAACTAAGAAACTCTATGAAAGGGATGGAAGACGAGGAGTATGGATCACATCTTCCTTGTGTAACGTTATGTTGTTGAAATTCCATCTTGACTGAACTTTCTCTTGTAGGAGTTGGGATACCCAGCTCAAGTAATGAGTGGTAGCTCGACCTTGCGAGCCAATTTGGGTGCTAGAATTCTCTGGTATCATGTGTGTGGCTCCTTTGTGGCTCGGGGGGCTCAGGGGGGAGAAGAGTATCCCTAGCATTGGCTAGGAGGTACCAGTGAGGTGACATCGGTTGGCAAGCGGGAGTTGGATGGAGCATGCGCATGGCAATGACCTCAGAGCATTCGCATTTGGATATGGTACACATGTGCATAATTTGTATTGAATAATAGCTCAATTTCTTGTTCATGCATTTCTTTATTGTCGAAGTCTCGCTTGAATAGATGTTGTTAAAAGAAAAAGGCTTGTTTAGTTATGCATAGGAATTTTTATCTAGGCAATAGTGCGCAGTGTGAAATTGCAAAAGGATCACTAAATTTTTGTTTCTGAGCCTTGTTTTATTACTACTTTTTATTGTAGTTTTCAGTTCTAGTTGGGATTATTAATGCGTTTGTATTATTACCGAGGAAGACTTTGTTTTGGTTATCGTGCCATTATTTGATTGTACTCTGTGTTTTTATTGTCTTTAATACAAAGAAACTATGTTTTTATCTTTTGTTCCTTTATCCTTCAATTTATTAGTCTGTGCCTGAGTAGTCGGCTTGGAGCCAAATCGACTGTCTTTCACTCTAGTGTTAAAGATTTATATTCAAATGCCCTTATTTTGTGTGCATGGATAATAACTGTAGGATCATTTCTCTACCCAGCAGGGAATTCTCTCCTGGGTGTTTACTCCCTCCTTAGCCTCTGTGATTATTGTGATTTATTTCTCTGCAAACTCATGCTTCCACACAATTATTTTGGGGATGTCTCTCCAGTTCACACAACGTTTTATTTCCTGTAATTGGTTTATTTCTTGTATTGAATTTAATGCTACGAATGATTAACTCTTGTTGCGAATGATTTATTTCTTGTTGTGATTTTCTTATTGCATTTCGGTTTTTTTTCCTGGAGGTTGTCTCCATTTTTCTCATGGTCAATCAAGCCCAGACTAACTATTCTTGCATTTAATATTTTCGATTTTGTTGAACTACGTTTTACACCACTATAATAATAATAATTTTGTTTTTACTGAAATACTTGGGCCACAAGAATCATTCATGGTTGAATACGTCATCTAATCACATGGGTTTATTCATTATTCAAAGGGCTTGTTGAGTGTCTTTATGGAACATGGTTGACACCAGTCATTCACACATCTGTGGAAATTTTAAGTTGTTCAATCGTTCAAACGTCTGTGGCATTTAAATAAGATTGGGAAAAACTATTTTCTCTTTGTCTTCTCGTAAAAATTCCTTCAAACAAATGGAAGAAAACAAACTCTCTAACAATGGTTTTATGTATTTTCACGCAAATGTTTTACAGTTGCAGTGGTGTGCAGACTTCCTTGGGGAAATGAATAAATTCATCTGGTTCAGATGAACGGAACTGGCATAATAAACCTGACCTATATATCAATAATTTGTTCCTCAATATTTGTTGTACAATGCACTTTTAAGTGATTGTTGAATAATGTTTTTTTTTAAGGATTTGTTGTATAAACTAATTGTCTCCTCAATCTTTGTTGTACAACGCACTTTTAAACGATTGTTGAATACCTTTTTTTTTAATGCTTTGTTGTATAAACTAATTGGTTCCTCAATCTTTGTTGTATAACATTTTTTTTTAAACAATATGTTGAACAATGCATTTTTTTATCACCTAAATTTTTGCTCCTAAACCGTCATCTGTGGCATCACAGCAATTCATCCTGGAATTGAGAGATTTTCTAGGTGTCGATTTCCCCTTAAGAAGCGATTAGCTTTTGAATTTCAGTTATTACTACACAGAAAATTGTATTGCTATTAAATTTTAGTTATTACTACACAGAAAATTCTATTGCTTATTGAATTGTAGTTATAACTACATAGAGATTTTATTTCCATTGACTTCTAGTTATTAATACATAGAGATTATAATTCTATCTAAATTTAAATTAAAAACTACATAGAGAATTATTACTATTCGTGTCTGTAGCACAACAATAACACATCAAATTCTACTCTTACCCCACAGATAATTGTTACTTATGTAATTCCGGACTATTTTTGGGATTTTGGTAGCTGGAATATAGTCGGGGTCTATTATGGAGGTTAACACATCAAATTATGTATATTATGAAAGTGTAGCATCAACAACCTTGCCAATAATTTTCGCTTTCTTTTTAATATTTCTACAAAAAAGTTTATATAAGTTATTATTGTTTATTGCCTACCAATTGTTTCTAGGAAAACTTTTCTATAGAATCCTTACAAGGAATTTAGATAATTATGGGGGTTTGATTCAATGGGAGCAACTAACATAAACAATGTGATTTGACAAGTGATTCACCTTTCCATGTTGATACTATGGGTGAGAATAGGTTTACAATAGATATTCTTAACATAAATAGTTGATTCAACAAAACATACACTTTATTTATGTTGGGTGTTAGGTTTCATTTTGATCTTCAAGTAGTGATTCAAGTATATTTCTTGGAGTTTATCCAATAATTTATGAGATATTATAAATGAACTACATTATTTTAGATGTTATTCAATTCCATCATAAGTTGTTATCAATGGACAATTTATCGATGTATTAGGACTCTGACAGTTTAATTTGGTACCTTGACATGTTGGTTGTGTTTTTTAAAGGCTTAGATTTGAATGCTCTTGGGATTCTTGTGCACTCATCACATTGTGGAGACATGATTTATTAAGTTCGAATCATTGTGCACATTGATTGATAGCGCATATGAAACTTGGCTTAGGGTCTCGTGCCTCCCGATGTGGATGTTGTTGTATTTGTGGTTGTACTTGTTTTTGTAACCTTATTGAGATTGTCTCTCGCTCATCGGGAAGGTTCTTATGATTGTTCATCGAAGATTTTGTGATTGGATTGATTGAGGTTGTATTTTAACTTATTAGGCATGATCTTGTGTGTTTCGGGCGGGACGTCGACACCTCCTTGTTCCTCAGAACAATCGCCAACCTTGAGACCTTAAATGTTTAAAATCGATGGGAACCTAGGCTTGCGTGTTTCTTACGTTTCCTGGAGGTCCTAACCTTGAAGGGTAGGATGGGCGGGTAGTCGTTTTTATATTTTTTGTCTATTGATTATCACATGTTTCATCCAGTTGCATGGTGTGCTAGTATGTTGGGTCATTGTTGTTTGTCACCTGAATCGTGTACGTTGTGTTCGTCGTCAAGTTGTGTTGATTAATTTTTGTCATAGTTACTTCCCTGCAAAAAAAAAAAGTGCACTTTTTATGCATCACATGTAGTCGTAATGATGGGGGTCGTTACATATGGTATAAGAGCAGGTTCAACCTGCGACTTGGGATCAGTACAACTTTTGTTAATTTGATAATTGATTATAATGTTTCTAATTAAGTTGACTGTGTATTCGTGCAGGTAGTCATGGTTAGAGAATGTCACGGAGGTAGACTACGGGGTGTTAGGGGAGGAGGTGCGACACCCCCAATAGCATCCATGCCTGAGGGGTCAAACCCCCATGGATATGAACAGGGTGTCGGGCAGGAACGGATAGTTTTGGTCGATGTGGTTGGGTTGATGAGCTACTTTTATAGGATGTCTGAGGCATTGATCATTCATTTGGATAGAGATGAGGCCATGGCATCGGCACCCCCTGAAGGTCCACCGTGTGCTCCAATCGGTATAGGTAGCATTCACAACGAACTTGAGAAGGTCAAATTTTCATTGTTCTTTGGTGCCCCGAACAGTGCAGCCTCTGAGGCATGGTTGGAGAATATGGTGATGTGCTTTTCACTTCTCGAATATACCTCCAACATGAAGGTCCACATGGCAGTCTTTCAACTGTAGGGGAGATCTCTTCCATGGTGGAATATGCTCTTGCCACAATTGAACATGGTCATTGAAGACGTGTCATGGTAATTGTTCAAGGAATAGTTCCAAGAAAGGTATCTATCTGAGGAATTCATTGAGTGTCAGCTCAATGAGTTCAATGCCTTGTGACAGGGTAGCCATACAATGCCCCAGTATGAGGCCCATTTTATAGAGCTGCTTCAATATGCTCTGCACTTGAATACTGAGAAACTTAAAGTCAACAGGTTCGTGTTTGGCCTTAATGTCATCATTCATGAAAAGTTTAGGATTATGATGCCTCAAACCTTGCATAATGTTGTCTAGAAGGCCCTCATAGCAGAGGAGGATCTTATTAGTGGGGGTTAGAGTAGGACTCCAGTGAGACCAGTAGAGAAGGTGTCATATGGTGCATAGCAGCATCAAACACCAACTAGACGTTCACCAGGATATCGTGGCTTCCAGAGAGGATCCACTTTCACTGCACCTCTGTGACCAAAACCTTAGCAGCAGGCCCCTTACCGAGGACGATAGCACCAGCAGAAGCGTCGACTGCAGAAGAAGTAGTTTAGGCATGTTTAGCAGAACAAACCAGGGTCCCAAGTCGATGGACCGTCATCTTCTACTTCGGGTATCAGGAGTACTGGACTGAAGAAAGGGTGTTGTACATGTGGGGAGCCACATTACCAGCATGACTGCCCATTGGAGAATACTAGAGCATATGGATCAATCAGACCCACTACCATGGGAGATTTGGGCAAGGCCCATTGGATTCATGCAGCAGTGAATAACTGCCAGACAGAGCATCACTGACTAGACCCTTATTATTTTGATAGATCTGGGTGCTACCAAGAGTTTTATTTCTGGTGCAGCGCTAAAAATAATTAAGGTAAAGGCAGTCGAACATGATGAGTTTATCTTTGTAGAAATGGATTTAGGAGCCAAACAAAAGGTTGGTGGGAAGTTTACGGGTTGTAGCCTTAACCTGGGAGAGTTTGTCATTTGGGCCAACCTGTACGTCACAACCTTAGGGTCTTATGATGTCATGATCGGTATGGACTCATTGGAATCGCATGATGTGATACTCGACTGTAATATGAAACAGTTGAGCTTGGTCGATGATGGGGGACAAAGACGCATGATTGTAGGTCGAAACCAGGGAGTCTCCATAAGGTTCATCTCTTCCTTGCAGCTACGGAAGAGCATGCACAAGGGATGTAAGCTTTATGTGATCCTTGTGTTAAACGAGAAGGGAGTGGTGAAATATATAGAACACCTTCTGGTGGTGAGAGAGTTTTCAAACGTCTTCCCTGAGGATTTACTTGGGATGCCACCGGAGAGGGAGTTGGAATTTACCATTGACCTAAAATCGGGAACTGAACCGATAGCAAGAACGCCTTATCAGATGTCAACCCTAGAGTTATAGGAATTGAAAATGCAATTGAAGGAGTTGTTGGACCTAGGAATTATACATCCAAGTGTCTCACCATGGGGTGCTCCTATTATCTTCATATGGAAGAAGGATGGATCATGGACACTCTGCATTGACTATCATCAATTGAACAAGGCAACGATCAAGAATCAATATCTATTGCCAAGGATTGATGATTTGTTTGATCAAATGAAGGGTGTGAAAGTGTTTTCAAAGATCGGCTTGAGATCAAGGTATCACCAGTTAAGGATCAAGGAGGACGACATACCTAAGACCGCCTTTCAGATAAGTTTTGGACATTACGATTCACGAGTTCATTGTTTTACCATTTGGGATAACAAACGCCCTAGGTGTATTTATGAGTTTGATGAACGGGGTATTCCATGAATACTTGGATGGTTTCATCCAAGTATTCATTGAAGATATTTTGATTTACTCTCGGACGATGGAGGAGCATGACGATCACTTGTGCATGGTACTACAGTGTCTACGAGAGAAAAAATTGTATGGGAAATTGTCTAAATGCTTGTTTTATCAATCGAAGATTCACTACTTAGGGCATGTCATATCTGGAAAATGTAGCGCTATGGATCCAACAAAGGTCAAGGATATTATAGAATGGCCTGCGCTGACGAATGTCCCCGAAGTGTGTAGCTTCATGGATTTAGAGGTACTCTATCGACAATTCGTCGAGGGTTTTTTGAATATAGAAAATCCGATCAAGGAATTGCAGAAGAAGAACAATAAGTTTGTTTGGACCGAGAAATGCGTGAAGGCATTTTGGAGGCTCAAGGAGATGTTGATGATAGCACCAATACTAAAGGTCCCTGACATGGACGTGGAATTCTTGGTATGAATTGACGCATATAAAGAAGGCTTAGACGGAGTCTTGATGCAATACGGTCAAGTGATCTCTTACATCTAGAGAAATTTGAGAAGGCATGAGGAGAAATATGCAATGCACGATTTGGAGTTGTTAGCCATTGTTTATGCCTTGATATTTTGGAGACACTACCTTATTGGATGAAAATTTGAACTAAAAATAGACCATTGTGGACTACAACACATCTTTACGCAAAGCGACTTGAATGCGCAACAACAACATTGGTCGGAATTGCTTAGCAAGTACGATTTTGAGATTAATTACATAAAAGGAACAATGAATGGAGTGGCAGATGTATTGAGTCGGAGACCACGCATATTTTTGGTGATGCCTCTTCAGACGAATCTATGTGAAAATATCCTAAATTTATAGCACGATGATGACTGGTACAAAGAGGTCAAGGATTTTATCGGACAAAACACAATGATGGTACCAAATTTGAGGAATTTACTGTGGACAACGACAGATTATTGAGATTTAAAATTCAAATTTACATACCACCCAACAATGATTTGAGGAGTTTGATCCTAAACGAGGCTCATAGAGCAGTGTACATGGCTCATCCTGGAGTCATGAAGATGAGGTCAGACTTTAAACCCTTATTTTTATGGAAAGGAATGAAGGAATACATCGTCAACTACATGGCAAGATGTCTAGATGTCAGCAAGTGAAGGCTGAACATAGACATCTGGAAGGATTACTACAGCCACACGTTATTCCGAAATCAAAATGGGAGGTCATTTCAATGGATTTCATTGTTGGATTGTCATTGACGGTAAGGAGACATGACTTGATTTTTTTGGTAGTCGACACTCTGACGAAGAGTGCTCATTTTATTGATGTGTGTATGACATATCAGGCACCTGAAATAGTTAGAGTTTTCATCAATGAGAATTTGAGGCTTCATGGCATGCCTAAGAGAATTATATATGATAGAGGATCAGTGTTTGTAGGAAAATTTTGGACTAGTTTCTAAGAGGCCTTGGGAACCCAACTTAACTTTAGTATTGTGTATCACCTGGAAATAGATGGGTAGACTGAGTGAACAAATCAAATCTTGGAGGATATGTTGCGTATGTACGTGATGGACCAACAGAAGCGTTGGTAATAATTCTTTCCACTAGTATAATTTCCATATAACAACAGTTATCAAAGCACCATTAAGATGGTGTCTTTCAAGTTTCTTTACGGGAAACCATGTCAGATGCCTTTGAGTTGGGATCGGCTTGAGGATAGGGTCTTGGTGGGACCTGAAGTGATCCAAGAAATGGAAGACCAAATGTAAACCATAATACAAAGAATAAATGAAGTATAGGATCGGCAAAAGAGTTATTCCAATGTGCATCATGTCGATCGTAGTTATGAAGTAGGTGATCGAGTCTTCTTGCAGGTGAAACTGCATAAGAGTTTGATAAAGTTTGGAAAGGGTGATAAAATATCTCCTAGGTTCATGGGACCCTTCAATATTTTAAAAAGGAAGGGGCTCATGGCCTATCAACTAGCCTTGGCTGATTCTTTGAGGTGTATGCACGATGTTTTTCATGTATCTGTTTTGAGAAATTATGTTAGTGATCCTACACATGTTATTGACATGAGTACCTTGCAGGTATCGGACGAGGGTTCTCTCATAGAAGATCCAATCCACATCTTCGACCATCACATTCGATATCTATGACATCGAAGAGTATATCAAGTCAAGGTCCAGTGGGACAACTATAGTCCACACTCAGCGACCTGGGAGGATGCATATGATATGCATCAGCAGTTTCCATTTTTGTTTGATAGCTAGTCATATGATATTGTGATACAATTTATATCGGCACTTACATACTATGAAACTTAGGGATGAAGTTTAAAACAAGGGGGGGTGTATGTAGCATCCCACTCTTGCACACACTAAGACGACTTATCCTTGAGGACACTTGTGTGCAAGTGATCTAGTTCTTTATATGATTATTTGTTTGGATTATGATTGTGACATATTGTGGATTTGATGATATGTTATTTTTGTTATATTTACATCAACAGGTGTTATTGACTAGGTTCTCCTGAGTGTGTAGGACTCTGTACATTGAGGATGTTGAGGCATCGATGAAACCCCTTGGACTCTAGATCAAGTTAGGAAGTGAACTGTTAGGTTTTGAATGTTTTTGATGCGACATATGTACATATGATTAGACAGTATGATGTTGATTATTATTGTTGACATGATGCGTTGATGGATGTAGGTTGACGAAAGATTTCCGACCATACTCACATTTTGATTAAATGGGTCACACATGATAACCATAGATATTGAGGGAGAGGTGTGGCAGCAGCCCTGCCACGGCCTACTAGCACTCCCTCTGTGGTTCGGACTGTAGCTTAACGATTACCTAGTTTGAGACACCTGTGATGTCATGATGGAAGACTTTGATTGTCGCTCACAGTGATTCTAAGGGGTGCACAATAAAGCAGGGTCATTATTCCTTAGAGGCCCTTAGTCTCCCACAAGATCACCTGACGGAGTATTGACTCCAGGGGTTTGACATCTACCAAATTCAATCAAGAGACGATTGTCACCCTTGGAGCACATAGTGCATCTTGAAGGGCATGTCGCACAAAGAAAATGAGAAGACACGAGTGGCACCCTTGGAGCACGTAGTGCGTCTTAAAGGCCACGTCGCACAAAGAAAACTGAAAGAGGTGAGTGGCAACCTTGGAGCACGTAGTGCGTTCTGAAGGGAATGTCATGATTTTAACTATGATAAGTTAATAAACCTAGTGCCTAGAAAACTATGCCTCCTTAGGACCTAGTTGGCCTTAAAATAGATGATGGTATGAGTAAACTTTAATAACTAAAAGTTCCCTTAAAAATTGTCGCCCAGCCTAGAGAAATTAAAACCTAGGTCTAAGTAGAACATGTGGATAAAGAAAAAAACTAGATAAACATGTAACAAGAAGGGGGGTAAGAAATTCAAACTTTAATTATTAAAGTAAAAATTATAATGGAGGATTAAATTTATTAAAAGGGTAAATGGTTGTTTTTATCTACACTTGCTAAATTGATCTTTTAGTTAAAAAGGAAAAAGGGGGAAACTTAAAAAAATAGGGAAACTTAAAAGAAAAGGAAACTTAAAGAAAGGGGAAAATTAAAGAAAAAGGGGATTTTCCAACTTAATAAGGATTCTAGCTATTGGGGCATTCTATTTATGAACTCAACTAGGAATTAAGTAAGGTGTAAGTCATTTAAGAATTGTAAGGGATTATTGGGACACCAAGGAGCGTTTTTAGGAACGCTTTTAGGTGGGTGAGGGAAATAGGAATATTTAATTAATTAATAAATTGATTTTATGGTGCAACTAGGGGATCGGGTGACATGTGTATGGGGGAGGTTTTTCCTAATTAAATAAATGAAAAAGGAATCTATTGAGGGTTTGGAAAACTAATGACTAAAAAACTCTATAAAAGGGATGGTGGAAGAGGAGTATGGATCACATCTGTCTTGCGTAACATTACGTTGTTGAAATTTCTTCTTGACTAAACTTTATCTTGTGGAAGTTGGGATACCCAGCTCGGGTAACGAGTGGTATATTGACCTTGCGACATGAGCTTGGTGCTAGCATTCACCGGTATCATGTGTGTGGCCCCTTTGTGGCTCGGGGGCTCGGGAGGAAGAAGATTACCCCTAGTGTTGGTTGGGAGGTACCAATGAGGTCACATCAGTTGGCAAGTGGGAGCTAGACAAAGAGCACACGGGATGATGACTTGGGAGCATTCGCATCTGGCTATAGTATGCATGTGCATAATTTGTATTGAATAATAGCTCAATTTCTTGTTCATGCATTTCTTTATTGTCGAAATATAGTTTGCGTAGATGTTGTTAAAAGAAAAGGGCTTGTTTAGTTATGCATATGAATTTTTATCTGGGCGATAGTGCATCGTGTGAAATTGCAAAAGGGTCACTAAATTTATGTTTTTGAACCTTGTTTTATTACTGCGTTTTATTGTAGTTTTTAGTTCTAGTTGGGATTATTAGTGTGTTTGCATTATTACCGAGGAATATTGTGTTTTGGTTATCGGGCCATTATTTTATTTTACTATGTGTTTTCATTGTCTTTAATACAATGAAATTGTGTTTTTATCATATGCTCATTTACCTTTAAGTTATTAGTCTATGCCTAAGCAGTCATCCAAGAGCCAAATCGACTGTATTTCACTCTGGTCTTAAAGATTTAGATTCAAATACCTTTCCTTCCTATGCATGGATAATAACTGTAGGATCATTTCTCTTCCCAGCAGGGAATTCTCTCCTGTGTGTTTACTCCCTCCTTAGCCTCTGTGATTATTGTGATTTATTTCTCTACAAACTCATTCTTCCACACAACGATTTTGGGTATGTCTCTCCAGTTCACCCAATGTTTTATTTCCTCCGGTTGGTTTATTTCTTGCAGCAAATTTTATGTTGTGAATGATTAATTCTTGTTGCGAATGATTTATTTCTTGATGTGATTTTCTTGTTGCATTTCGGTTTTTTTTTCCTGGAGGTTGTCTCCATTTTTTCATGTTCAAATGAGCCCAGACCAACTACTCTTCCGTTTAATCTTTTTTTATTTTGTTGAACTGCATTTTACACTGCTATATTAATAATAATTTTGTTTTTACTGAAATACTTGGGCCACAAGAAGCATTCATGGTTGAATATGTCATCTAATCACATGGTCTACTTCATTATTCAAAGTACATGTTGAGAATCTTTATGGAACATGGGAGACACCATTCGTTCACACTTCTATGGAAATTTTAATTTGTTCAATCGTTTAAACGTCTGTAGCATTTAAATAAGATTGGGAAAAACTATTTTCTCTTAGTCTTCTCGTAAAAATTCCTTCAAACAAATGGAAGAGAATTTAACTGATTATAAATGACAGCAATAAGTAATGAGTAAATGGTGATTGCTAACTAATGAGTTTTTTGAAGGGGAAGTTTTGGGAAAAAGAGACCTACACTATTCACCCCCCCTCTCAGTGTAGTTGGTGTGTCCAACAATTGGTATCAGAGCAGGCCTTCACTATAAGCCTTAACAAGATTGAAGGAGATCTATAGACACACAAATGGATGATAAAGTTCCAATCCTTGATGAGGAAAACTATTCTACTTGGAGAATAGAAATGAGAGTGCATTTGAAGGAAATGGGAGCAGGTATTTGGAAGGAGGCCATTGGTGGATCAGTTTCCTTAAAGAACAAGTCAAAGTTTGCAGATCAAAGGGAAGGAAAGAAGAATGATGCATTGGCTCTCAAGACCATCCTTAGTGGACTCCCAAGCCCTATCAAAGAGAGTATGGGACAATGCACTCCCGCCAAGGATCTATGGCTAAAGCTAGAGGAGACATATCAAAGAAAAAAGGAAAATATTGAAGACAACTCCATCAAGATCATTAAAGGAAAAAAATCATGTGATGATGTTGGAAAAAAAGAAGATCTTGAAGACAATTCAAATGAAGGCAAAGAATCATGTGATGATGTTGGAAAAAGGGAACATCTTGAAGACATTTCAAATAAAGGTAAAGAATCTCCACAAACCCTTGATTGCAATAATTCAAAATGTGATGATGTTGAATTTTTCTCTACAAATGAAGAAGAAGATCTAGAAATAGTTTGTATATAATTAATTGATTATTATCCCATGGAAGAAGTAGAAGAAAAACTATCGGATCTTAAAGAGAAAGTTGAAATAGGTCTATATGAATATAGCAATGACCACTATTATATCGACTATAGCTATCTTTCGGATAACACTAAAAGGTTTCTTAAGAAGATTCAAAAGCACATCTTGAAGTTAAAGGAAATGCTCAAGGAAAAAAAAGAGACTAATAAGACTCAATTATATGAAAAGGAAGAAGAGATCACAAGACTAAAGAATGAAAAAGAAGATAAGAAGGTAGATGATGAGATTAGCAACAATTTTGAAATTATTGTCCATCTCAAGACCCAAATTGAAGAAGCCAAAAGGGTAGAGGAACTATTGAGGAATCAAATAAATGAAAAGGAAGAATCATGTCATAAGTTAGAATATGGAGTTTTTGATCGTAGAAATAAAGTAGAGAAGTAAAACAAATTTTTGAATAGCTCACAAATCTTGAATGAGATCTTGGAAAGTCAAAGATCACCAAATGATAAATCAGGTCTTGGATACAAGGAAGAAGCTACACATGTTGAAGCAAGAACCTCAAAGAAGCATGAGGCAAGTCCCTCACTCTAAAAGGGTGAATATAATTTTGCAATTCAACCATCTACACAAGGCAAGGAAAGTTTCAAAAGAACAAAGCAAGGAAGACATCAAGAATCCACTCTTACACCTCAAAGAAGATGGACACCAAAGCAAAGGTGTGAAAGTGTTTTTCATGGTCAATGTTATTCATGTAATGATTATGGTAACAAATCTTTGGAATGTAGATCTTATGCAAGGAGAAATAATGGAAAATTTCATAACACCATAAGGTGTTGGAGATGTGATCAAGTAGTACACATTGATGTTCATTGTCACAGCATGAGATGCTACACCTGTAGTGTATTTGTCCACAAATCCCGGGATTGTTGGAACACAAGAAGAAATTCCATGATGAGGACTTCATATAGCATGACTAGAAGAAGGAATGAAGTAAGGAAGGGAGACATATTTGAAAATATGGAAGCTCAGATCTCAAGTTCTGAGAAGCAAGGACACCTTCAGAAGTGGGTGAAGAAGACTAAACAACCAGAGCAGAATGGAAGCCTTAAGGGAAGCTCAAGTATGTCATATTTAGAAGAATACACGAGTGACAGTGGTAATAGTCACGTACATTACCCAGGCTGACCTTGAATAGGTCACGTACATACGCAAGTTGTCTGTGCATCAGGTCGTGTATATGTGGTAAAGCCTTGGAAAAACGGCTATGCACATGGGTTGTAGCTTGATGTGATGGCATAACTCTATGTTGTAGGGTCTGACATAGTTTGTTGCAGGTTCTGACATTGTTTTCTATAGGTTTTCATGATTACATATCGGATTATGTAAAGTGATGATATAAAATGAAAGGCTATCTTGGATGCATGGCACTAACCCATGAGTATGGATTAAGGCATTTCCTTTTGAAGAACAATGTTGGTTATGACAGTGAAGTTAATGGTACCTTGGTTATGTGATACATCTTGACGATGCAAGCTAGAGATGTCATTGATCTATTGAAGAACAATACTAGTACATGTATTGTTGGATGCTTAGTTTTTTTCATAGTGAATGGAGGATTGAGGTTGATTTGTTGTGGTACATGGTTGTTACATATTTTGAGTTTCATTAATATATCTTATGATGTATTATTAGAAGCATATTTGATGGATGTATTGATGCATGCATTTGGCATATGGTTGGACTACATGTTGGGACATGTAGTTGGTGATTTGATGAGGTGATCATGTTGTACATCATGTTGAGTCATAGCTTGATCTATAGTTGATGCATGATTGGTACACCTCTAGTACATTGGTAGAGGCACCTACTAGCAGTTTGATTGGCACATTTTTTGTGGTGGATTTGGCATACATGTATGAGGATTCATTTTGTTGTGGTATTTGTGCATGGTTGATGTACATGTTTGGTACACTCATAGATGGTATATTTGTGGATGATAGTACTTGGCTAAAAGTACACATTGGTAGATGCACATGGTTGGCATATTGGTATATGCACATGGTTGGCATGTTGGCAGATGCACATGATTGGCATGTTGATGGAGGCATATGATTGGTATACTATTGGCACATGTTTTGGTACATGATGTATTTGTTCATTCATTGTCATATATTTTTCTTCATGATGTTTGGTATGTAATGATTTTGATGCATGGACAGGTCCAAGGATCTTCATATGGTAGCATATTGTTAATACTACAGAGAATATAGGGGGAGACATATCCATAGGGGGATTCATTCTTCTTCCCATGATTCTAGGAGGAAAGAGCCATATATTTGGAGAAAGAGAAAAAAAGCATAATTCTAGGGGGAGCGATGGCCACATGGGGATCATGAGCAATGTATCTTCAGCATTACATCAGAGTGATATCCTTTTTTCAAAAAGTGGAGAGATTATTAAAAGGAATATCAAAGGCATTCAGGCAGGGGGAGCATTTCCAAGGAGAGTTCAAGCAGGGGGAGCAGCCCCAAGAGGAGAATGACCATTTTCCATTGATTTCAAAGGGGGAGAGATAGTCACATTGATGTGATCGATGATTATTGATGGGGAGAGATAGTCACATTGACTATTGATGTATATCATGCCTTCTCTACATGTTGACATCAATGTTGGTATTTCCATCAATGCCAAAGGGAGAGATTGTTGGATCATGTTGTCATTGATGCCAAAAGTTTAATTAATTGATGTCAAGCGATTGATTGATGCCAAAGGATGATTGATTGAATGATTTCAAAGGTAAAAGTTTTGATATATACATGTCTTATCATAGTATATTGATGAATATGGATCAATGAGTTGTCATTGATACATGATGCATAGATGAAGATGGATCGATGTGGTTTCTTTGTAATATGATGCATTGTTGGATTGATGTAAAGATGAATCTTTATTGTCTTATCATAGTTGATAAGGTGTACAAATGGATGAACTCCAAAGTGGCCCCCTTATGGTGAAATCCCTCATGGGAAGACGCTTTACGGTTGAGTTATCCTAGAAGTATGGTTAAGAACCGATGCTTATATGTGTAATAATAAGATGAAGATCAGAGAATTTGTCAGTGGAACTATCCTATATGGATAGTGTTTGTCATACCATTTATGATGGTATGTGGAATGTCACATAAATATTCATGGTTTGAGAGTTATGGCCTTACGAAGTTCGAGGACCCTCATATGTAGGATTGAAGCCCCAAAAGGTCAAAGAAGTCAAAGAAGCTTGCAAAGAAGAAATTATTATTTAAATGGTAAAGAAAAGTGACAAATTCAAGGAGGAATATTTAAATGATAAAGAAATGGATAACTTCTAATTATGGAAAGTGCTTAACCCTAAAATGAGGAAAATAGGTTAAGTGACCTAGAAATGGTTTAAGTGACCTAGAAATAGGTTAAGTGACATAGAAGATGCTTCTAAGGAAGCTACTTGGAGAGTATAAATAAGAGGCAAGGGTCTCTTGTGAAAAGCATATTTTGTATATCTCTTGTGTGTATCTCTTGAGCATGTATTGAAGATCTATTCTAAGAGAGAGATTGTCTGAAGGATCTCATGGATGCATCAAATTTTTGATAAGTTAGAGATCATGACGGAAAAATTCTTAGAAGTTCAAAAACCCTAGTTTTTTAGGTATACGCGGGCTGTAATGAGCTAGGGTGCATACATATGCGGGATGAATGAGGACAAGGCGCGTACAGTGGATGAAGTCATGTAGAATTGTGTGTGAGATGGTTTTCGGCTCTTGAATACTGAAGCATGTTCCATATATGCATTCTATGGGCTCAGATCTGCCATAGAAACTCTGGTATGGTTACATTGTTGTCTTGACGGATACTCTTACTTGTTGTGTGGTGAGTGATTAAGGAATTCTTGGTATGGTTGTTATGATGTGGTTTGTGTTGGTTGATGGAGTGAACAACACTCTTATGATTCAATGCTTATATGATTGTTATAGTATGTTGATTTCTTATACATGATTGAGTAGCATTTATATTGTGTTGTTGAGGAGCATGAGTAAGTTGTTGGAGAGATTGGATGTGTTGTGACTGGTTATGGGTTAGATTGGATAGTGAGAGACAGAAGAGAATGTGATTGAACGTTGCAGAGGATCTGAGTGTGTGATGAAAAGAAAATCCTAGTTGCTCAGATGTGATATGCAGACTGTAGTACAAACTGGTCGCGTACATATGTGAGCTTTACTACTGGTAGGGTGCATACATACGCGTGCTGCACTACCGATAGGTCGCGTACCTATTGACAGATTGATATCTGTTGAGGATTGTTTCCTTATCTCAGTTGGTGTTGAGGGTGTAAGTTGAGTCTTGCATTATAGAGCTGGTTCTCTTATAGAGTTGTACTCTATTTAATTGTTATTGATAACCCAAGGATTGTAGTCTGTAATAAAAAGAAAAGTGTACATGCATCTTGTGTTCCTTCTATTCCTTGTGTTCCTTGTGGTAATGATTTGTTGATGATATATTGTTGATATATGTTGCTGATATATGTTCACATTTAACTGATTATAAATGACAGCAATAAGTAATGAGTAAATGGTGATTTCTAACTAATGATTTTTGTGAAGGGGAAGTTTTTGGAAAAAGAGTCCTACATTGTTCACCCCCCCCCTCCTCTCTCAATGTAGTCGGTGTGTCCAACAAGGGTCTCATGCCTCCGGATGTGGATTTTGTTGTATTTATGGTTGTACTCTTTTTTGTAACCTTATTGTGATTGTCTCTCAGTTGTCAGAAAGGTTCTTGTGACTGGTCATCGAAGCTTTTGTGATTGGATTGATTGAGGTTGTCTTTTAACTTAGTAGGTGTGATATTGCGTGTGTCGGTCAAGATGTAGACACCTCCTTGTTCCTCAGAACAGTTGCCAGCCTTGAGACCTTAAATGGTAAAAATTGATGGGAACTTGGTCTTGAGTGTTTCTTACGTGTCTTGGAGGTCCTAACCTTGCAGGGTAGGATGGGCGGGTAGTTGTTTTTATATTTTTCGTTTGTTGATTATCGCATGTTTCATCGAGTTGCTAGTATTTTGGGTCAGTGTTGTATGTCGCATGAATTGCGTACGTTGTGTTCATCGTCAAGTTAATAAAAAAAAATCACTTGTTAGGCGACGCATGTAGTCGTAACGATGGGGGTCATTACAAGAGAAGAAATCGAAGTACCTTTTGCCAAGATGGGTGTTCTCTCTTTGCGGACTCGTAGCATCCGAGCTCAACCTGCAAGGAAACCAAGATAGGATTACGATACCATCATATTATAATCAAAGGGAATAAGGTAAAACCAGATGAGCAAGGAAAGATACTTATCTCGATATTGCTCTGTATCATTGATCTTTGCAAAATGAAGACCCCGAATCAGAGGAGTAGTGGGTGCACAATAGGTTGATGGGTTCCCTCACAATAACGTGGACCCATCATCAAGAGAAGGATTTCTGAGATAGTATTAACCTTTAACAGAGACAGGGTTACTTTTATACAGGGTTGGTATTCTGAGTTGAGAATTTAAAATAACCAGCGAATACCTATAGGGAAGGATGAGAACATTTAAAGAAAAGTTATGCATTAACCCCTCTGCATAAATGGATAGAATGTTACAACAGGTGACTTCGTAATGGAAACCATCATCACTATAGAAAAATTTCTAACAACAACCAGCGTCGAGGGTTATGTCCTGGAAACAACTGGATAACACCATACAATTATCCAATGGAATTGGTTATAACTTATTCACCAGGTGGGATTTGGACTTGGCCTCTACTATAGATCAGGGAGAAACTATATGTAAACAATCAAGGACCCGCAGAGTTACCATTTAACCTGGTTTAAATCCAACCGAAAATGATAAAGGCTCCTGATATATATATATATATATATATAAGAAAAATACAGTGGATCCCTGGACACGAGATTTCCAAACTTGGAAATACACAGGACATGCCCTTTTAATATTTTAGGGAGAAATAAAATACAATACCAGAACCCCTTCAAACTCAATCAAGGTTGATTAAATATAAAAGGGGTAAATAGTACCGGCGAGCGAATAAAATATTATACAGTAAATAAGAAAAATGTAGACACATACTCATAATATAATGTGGTTTCAAAACAGAGAACACTTTGCACCAAATATTTTTCTCAACACAGTATACATAGCATGCATAACTCTTACCTTTGCATATGAAAACCATCTGTGCCTTGCTACTTCCATCCACACATAGAGTTGAATGCCACCAAGGTAGCCAGTCATGAGGAATAGCACAGCGGAGGAGAAACATTGCAGAGGAGACAAAAAATGGTCGACTACAGGAAATGATGGTGCCTCGATCCTTTCGTGCATGGAAAAAGGTGATAGAGTAAACCCTTAACCCTTTCCATGTGAACTCAGTGATTTGGAGGACCAACATTGGTTGATTGTCTAGAATGACAGGACTCAAAGTACTGGGTAGATATTATTCATTAAGAAGGGTCTGTGAAATCTTAAATACTAACAGTCCTAACGACTGAGGGATAGGAGTTTCTAGCAACCACCTTATTACATTTAAAGCACCCCTTTAACTTGTTAATTTGTAGTATAATATATTTTGGATGGATACAGATTTAATGTCTGTGTATGGTTGGTAATAACATCTTTTAGTGGGGTACCATATGTCTAAACGGGTTCTGTAATGTTGAAATATTGGTTAGCACATGCTTGTATTTAACCTCGTGCATTTACACCAAGTACCTTGACAACCTTGTTTCATGTGGGTTTCCTTGTGGTAGAATCAATAACGGATTTAGGTAGGGAGAACCCTTATGTTTAATTCAAAACAAGAATCCATCAAGGGTGAGGCTATGACAGAGGGTTAGGATTTATTCCTCATATCATGTAGTAATATAGGCTATTGATCAGGGGATCAAATTTTGCTCAAAAATTCAAAATGCTCGGAATCGCTTCAAATCGAACGAGAGCATAGGCCTCATCATTACGAACCCAACACAACTCATTTGGGTTCAAACAGACATCAAAAGAGAGAGATATCGCGTTCTGTTCAAAATGACAAACAGGCAAAAAAAGGGATGCTAACTGTACAGTCTGTATGGACGATGATGTGGCAGGTCGTACGACACGTGGCAGGCCATAGGACATGTGGCAGGTAGTTATTGGACAATTGGCATGTGACATGGTTTGTTGGCAGTGAATGGGATGGCGACACGTGGCCCAATCAATGGCCGCCACGTGTCACCTGTTTGTTGATTAAAATCTTTGCACTTGGCAAGAGTCGACCCCGTGACCTCCAGGGTAGGGTAAAGCTTTGGGAAAGGCCGCCCAACTGGCATGCCTGCACATGTTACTTGATATATAAATGCATTTTAATATATTTAACATTGTATAAATGTGTGTTGGGGCGTGAACCGGGCCGGGGCTAAGCATTGGCCCATTGTTATATATTGTATTTCATACGACCAGTGCTACGACGGTTAGACCCACCGTAACATATGTTATAACCATTTGAATGTGCGCAGTTTGATATGACATGTGACCAACGTGTATGCGCGCGGGTTTAAACCTTACGATTATATCAACGGTTTTAAACTTAAGCCCTATTGTGTAATAGCACACGGTCATGTGGTGACCATGTGCCCACGGGCCTTGGTAGTTAAGGCCAGCGTGTAACCGTTCGACAGTTTGGACTGGTTGTGCGGTTGCACCTGGTGCCAAGTTTTTAATTTTTTAAATGCGTGTGGGCTAGGTTGATCCAAGGGAGGTATGTTTTGTAGATGCAGAGACAACAAGCTTGAAGGGGGGACTTCCAGGAAGCCTATCTACTTCAATTTTTGGCCA
>JZKD02S0106000.1:0-24590 GCA_000966675.3 Picea glauca | reverse complement strand
AGAGGAAGGTTAGCATCAGACCAAGGTATTTTAATTTACGTATTTGTTTTACGCATTCTCATGAATATGTAATGGTTATTTAAAAATTATTAGCATGTTGTTATTTAGATTTCTGTTGCTTATATGAATTTATGCTACTTATATGATGAATGGAAGAAATTAATTAGAAGTAATTTTATTTGTTTAAATTTATGAGTATTTTTAGGCTTAATTTAATATTAGGTCTTTACAGTAAATAAAACTAGTTCATAACAATAAGCAAAAGCAACTATTAAGCATAACAATAAGCAAACAACAAAAGAAAACTACTTTAACTTGCCAACCTAAATTCAATGAGAAACTACCCTATGAAATCAAGTAAATAAACAAGCCAACAATTATTCTATTAAAGCAAGTAAACAAGTAAGCAAAACAACTAGCTAACCTATTAAAGCAAGTAAACAAGTAAGCAAAACAACTAGCTAACCTATTAAAGCAAATAAACAACTAACTACTCTAAGATAACTTCTACTGAAAGTAATCTAATAAAAAGTTCTCATTGAAGAACTATCTAGCCTAAGAGTCAAGTGGGCTATATTCTTAATTCAAAATTCAAAACTATTTCTAATTCATAAAAGGAAATCTATTTAATTGAAAGCAAGACGAACTAACAACTAACCTTTAATCAATGATAAGAAAATTGCTATCTAACCTATCAAAGAAAAATACTATCTATCCTACAACAACAATAGAACTATATTATGATCTATGAAAGCAAGAAACTATATCTTCTGATCTACAAAAGCACGAAACTATATTTTAACCTATGAAAACAAGAAACTATCTTTTAACCTATGAAAACTCAAATATAGTGTTGTTGGTTGTGTGAATGTCTTCGGTGTCTTATAATATCTCGATGGCACTTGAAAACAAAATATATTTCAAGAGGTATAATCTCTACACTGATCTCAATATCAAAGTGAAAGGTATGGGTTAAACAATCCAATTATAATTTAGCCATTACGGAAACAAACTTAATTACCCTGCATATTCATGAATTATTAACCATCAACAATATAACAAGATTTTAATTGTACTTGTATGGTATGTAAACAAACTTCATAATTAAACTCAATCATTAACTAAGAAATATAATTGCAATCTAATTCTACGAAAGAAATTACATAAAATGAAACTATGCTATATCTATTCTAACAATTCAAATTGCAATAAGAAAGTGCTTAACAACAGAAATTAAAACACGACAATAAAAAGTGAACTACCAGATACATTAATCAACAACTAATTAAGCAAGATATACATAAGAATGAAATAAACAATCTATAATTAAAAACTGAAATTAATCCTATCCATCCATCAAATCCTTGTTAAAGAAGACTCAAATTAAAACTTTGTCCTACTCTATTTAAAACTCTGTTTTAAATTTAATTCTAGCAACTTAAATAAGATACAATCTAACATATAATTGCACATGGGGTTAGTATAGGAATTTGCAAATTCATTCCTAACTACAATATTAACACATACTAACACAACCCTTCATACTAACCTGCAAAAGAGAGTTAAGACAATTAAACTACAACAACAAATTAATTAACAAAATAATAATGCATGTACAGGAAATGAAAGAGACAGCTAAGCTATGAAATGCATAAATAACCTAAAGAACAGTTACCAGACTACTGGTGGGCCCCTTAGCAAGTCGTGGTCACTTCCTAAAAGAACACCATGAACTCAACAATTTAATTTCACCATGAAAACTCCAAAACACAGGTTTTATATAATTTGGCAATGAAAAATGGAAAAACAGTGTAAAATCACGCTTGTCCCTATCACACTGGTTCTTCTAATACTTAAATTATATCTGACCACCATGGTGGTATTTATAATATTTATAGATCAAGTGGTTGACCACATGAGGGTCGAACCACTTCTAAATTCGGCAAATTACATTAATGGTGCCCTAACTGCTGAAATAGAGTGAGGCAATAATCGCCCTGCTCAACAACCTAAATTGAGTTGTCAAGGGTTTAGTAGTTGGAGGGGACAAGCACGAGCAAAACCCATGTTCCTGATTCGATCACCACTGGCCTCCAATACGATAACTGCCAAATCACCCACCGTTTTTGTGCAAGACGCAGTGTTGGATGAAGTGTCGGACCAGGTACCGAATTGAGTACTGGAAGGAGGGTCGGACCGAGTATCGAAAGAAGAAACATGATGCATTTTTTCCCTGTAACACAAAAAAAAATTGAATTAGATCTTTTCAAACATAAAATATGATGAATTATACTCAATATTGACATCAAACACAAATCATACATACCTGGTTTAGATCATACCGTTTTAGCACAAAATTCTTCAAAACGCTTCTCCAAAACATGAAAAACACATATGTACATTCGACAAAAGTGTCTAATAGCTGTCATAAAACTGATCATATCTTGAGCACAATACTTGTCAAGGCTTCATCATGAGGAGGGTGGCTAGAACTGCCCCCTGGAGAGGGGGTTTGAGAAACCATGGATTGTTGTTGAGGAAAAGGATGTGTTAACACAACGGGTTGGGATTTCCCTTTGAAAAGTTTTTCCACTTCATCGTGATGTGGACAGTCTCGGGTGTAATGATCGTCACCACAAATAAAACATGGGAATTTTGGTTTCCATTGTGGTTTCTTTTCGGTAGCAGGCATTGGAGTTTGAGTTTTGGGTTGTTCATTATTATTATTCTTTTTGGGTTTATTTTTTTTCTTCTTCTTACCTTCGGATTGTTGTGAAGGGGCAGATTCAGCTGTATTCACCTCAAAGACTTGAGTTTGGGGAGAGGTAGAGGAGAGTGAGGTTGAACTGGGAGTGGGTGCTGAAGTAGATCGATTTGCAGTTCCAATCGACTGGGAAACATATTGGGTTTTGACGAAGCTGATAACTCCATCTGCATGTGACGTGGAGAAGGGTTTAGATGGATCGGTAGTGGCACGGGTAGCATTTGGGATCAACTCATACAAAGTACCAGATTGAGAATAAACCAAATCTAAGTGTTGAGCCCTGGCAATGGCTTATTCCCCCATGAATACACTGCCCATGGTGACATGACAAACAATCATGGGTAAAAGTGATTTGGTAAATCATTCTTTCAATAACTGGTCAAGAATGATTGCTTTGATCAACCGTTTTCATCGTCTCCACTCATGAATATGATTAGAGATATGTATGGAGTTAGTCTGATGAAGGGAGGTTAAGAGTTCGGTACCCATCTTGTATCGAATGGGTAGTTGAAAGTGTGTGAGAAAGGACATGGCAAGGGAGTTGAAATCTTGGAAAGAACCATGTGGAAGTTCAATATACCACTTGGCTGCAGAGCCCATAAGTGTTTGCTGGAAAAGACATAAACATATAGAATTGTCCATTAAGGAGTTTGATGAACACCATAAATGTAAAGACATCACATGGTTTTTCGGGTCTTCTCTAGGTTTACCGTCAAATTTTGGAATATTGGAAGGTAATTTAGCAGGAATCACTGGCCAAAAAGGGATAATGTAGTATAGGATCATTGGTCAATCGAGACAAGTCTGGGAGATCCAGAGTAGCGTGGAAGGGTAATTGTCTGTTAACCTGAAGGTGATACTAGTGTGGCATAGGAATACCAGTAGGGTCGTAAACTGGGTTAGATGGATAATTGTATCCAATAGGTCCTCTTATATACGGTTGTTGTTGACCAGGATAAATAGGATTCGATGATGGTTGAGAAACATTTGCAAGTGGAGGATAAACTGATGGGTTTTGAGGATTATAAGAGATATGATTTGTTTACCCATAAGGGGGGTAAAAATAATTTCCATGAGGGGGATACACATTAGTCCCATGAGAAAGAGAAGGTTGTTGTTATCCTTGAGGATGTTGTCCCCCAAAGAATTGTGGATTTCTTGGGAAAGGAATGTTCAAATGATTTGGTGTTGCAGGTGCATTATGTCCATATAACGGGTGATGGAATCTAGTATGAGGTTRCCCCCCAAGCTGAGGTTGTGTCCTGATTTGAGGTTGACCCCCAWATTGAGGTTGCCCCCTAGAATGAGGTTGAGTGCCTAGAGGGATCTCRAAGCCAGAAGTGAATGGATGACCAGTGCCTCCAACTGGATTAGAGCCTCCAAGACCAGCTCCTCCAAATAAAGGTGTAGGTTTATAACCAACAACGGCGTTATATCCAGGAGGAAMAAAAAGTCCAGAAACTTCAGGTGTAACCTGGGAAGTATTGGCAATGAAAGGATTCAGATCTCTTTACCTAGGGGGGAGTGACGGATTTGGTCTAAGTGGTGTTCCAATTGGAGCTTGGAATGAGGTCACATTACTGGCAGGGATAGCAGAATGCACCATTTGGATAGTAGGGTTCCAGTGAGAACCAATCAACAATTCATCTACAATGGTGATGACATTACGGGTCATGCCAGTAAAGTGGTCTAAAGGTACCGTGTAACTAACAGACGTCTCAGGAACTTGTGATGCCATAGGTCAATCAATACTCACTCCTAGGTTACCATACATATCATGTACTGTTAAAGGGATAGAACCAAAACCAGAGGTTCCAACAGTATGAGCCAGGGTCCTAAATGATTCACTTTGGAAAAGTGGATCCTCCACTCTAGATCTTGCATTAGGTCTGGTGCGTATCTCAGTATCATCAATAAAAATAAGTTCTCCAGATGAGTTTATCTAAAGAAGACGTGAATCTCATCTAATACTCAAAGCTAGGTTGATTCAAAAAGATTCCAAAGAATCAGAAACAATTCGAAATTGTTCCAAAGAGTGTGTACTTCCAACCTCAAAACCTAGTTCGTTATGAGCCTCGGGAGGGCTTTCTAAAGAGTTGGGAAGAAAAGGTAGATAACCCTCTGAATCTTCCAAGGGTAACCCTTGCATACTACGTGAACGATAGAGGCCGATGTTTCTTGAGCTAAGTAACGAACTAAAAACGAAATCTATGGACGACTAAAGAAAAGAAACAACATACACTAATCAAATCTAGGAATCAAACCAAGCAAACAAAGCCTTCTCTTAATGACCGTACTAGTTAGTGATGAAATCCAACATCATGTGATCACGTCAAGAAGGGGATAGGATATGAGCAGGTGGAACAGTTATGATGGCAAACTACGTAACGGACTTGTGCCTTGGTACAAGCTTCCACATAGTAATTGTGGATTTACCCTCCAAGGAGCCTAAGTGAGTTTGACCACCATCTGTTCTAGGTACAACGAAGACTTCCCTTCATTGTCACCTGTTGTAAAGACCCTAAATATTATGGCTACTAAGGACACCAACTCACATTCATACCCTCGGTGGGTATAGTCGACAATTCAGTCTGAACGTATGGGAAAGATAACAAGTCTGAAATCCTTTGAGAGAACCGAGGACAGGTGGACCAGTAGAACTCCATAGGACCCCGAACGGATTCGGAATTCACGAAGCACCAAGACCAAATGAAGATAGTTGATCCTAAAGAATAATCCCCAATGTATGATTTGACTACTATGAATGGTTGAACCACAAAGGGACAATCTCTGTAACTCTCCCGAATGGGACCTCATGTGTAACCCTACTGTGAGAGGGGGATCCCAGAAAGATTATACGAAAATTGGATTTTGTCTCCCTATCGCAAGATGATAATGTTTGTTTTGAATTCTTTAGAGATTTGTATTCACAATGTAATCCAAAGCGCTAATCCTAGTCTAATGTTGATGGAATATTCTAAAGAAAAAATTTCTAGATCAATTTTAATTAACATTGATTTTTGTGGTTGTTCTTTACTCAAAGGTGTATGAGAGTGAAACTGATGAAATTATGACTCAATTCCCAAAAAATGCATAAGAAATGATAAGCAGTATTTTCTTTCAATGAATGTCTATTTAAGGGAAGGAGAATGGATTTTAATTTCATTTTCAAACACTAAGATGCAATGACCTCATGCAATTGTTCTCAATCAAGAATCCCATATAATGCTAAGATATTCAGAAATTGGTTCCAATATCCAAAAACCAATCATGAAAAAATATCCTTTTGTTTAAGTGTGAATGATAATCAACTCGATGTAAATCTTCCTACGTTAATCAGACTTCAAGATCCATATGATTTAAGAAATTAGAAGCAACCTTCACATAAACAGAAACACACTCTCATTGTGATCAAACAAGAAACAAAAAGAAAACCAAATTTGCAAAAAGAAAACCAAAAATTCAAACAGGATGAAATGCTTGGAGAAAAGACCTCAAAGATCAAAATGGAATAGTGGATAGATCTTTGAATTTCCTTACAACAACTTTCATACAATCAGATAAATGAAAAAGTAGTAGATCGACTCCAAATTTCAGAGAAGAAGAGTGATTCAAAGTAAGGAAGAGAGACACCAAAAATCCAAACAAAACATCATGAATTCTTAGAAATCAAAAGTTTGGAGGCTAAAACAAAGACACATTGAGATGGTGATAACCTTGAGCAGATGAATCAACAAAAAACTACACTCAGAGATCAATTCCCAAAACGTTTTTTAGCAGAAAAAGACCAACGCTTTAGTGTCAAGGGAACCAGAGAGTTGTTGCGCTCTGTGGGATCCTGCAAGGGAGTTCTAGCACTTTGGTTGTAGAGACAGGGGAGCGCTAGCCTCTGAGAAGAACAAAAACTTGCCTAGAATTCAAAAAAATCAAGAAAATTCTAAAATTTAGTGTGTATGGGATGAATCCAAGAGCCAACAACACATATAAGAATCAGAAACACAACATGAATAATATCTAAAGGTGAGCAGAGGATAAAACAATACCAAATAAGTAAACCAAAACTGAAAGCTTTGATCCCCAGTGGAGTCACCAATTTTTGTTACAGAAAAATCCCCCTGCAGATAGGTCAATTCCCTCTTGGATCCTAGACCTCTAATATCAAGACATAAAGGTGCCAACTTTGATCATTGACATCCCTTTAAACCTACCTAAGCTAATATATAGAGAAGAGGAAGAAGATGTACCTTTTTACGACGTTTGTCCTCACCCAACCCAAGTTGAGCTTTGATCCTCAATCTCTTCAACAAGCCCTTCAATCCAATCAAAGAAAAAACATGCTTCCTATTCTACTATGATTAGTTTGAAAATATATCTATCCCTTAAATACAATTTCATGTAGGTATACACAATCTTGAAGGAAATAGGCCAAGCACATGTATTAATGAGAACTCAATAGAGATACTTACAAACCTTTGATGAAGTTGCAGTAGCCTCTTCCAGCTCTCCTTGTCTAACCCCTTGCTCAAATGATCCACAAACAAAATGACTATTCTTCACTTATTATCTCCCTTATAAGATCATAAATTTTATGCCTTCAATGTCCCCCCTTTCACCATGAGGAGGCCTCCTTATATAGGCTTGGAGAGGCCTAACCACCTTAGAGATTCTTGGGATAAGTTGAGGATGTTTCTCCATCAGTTTTGGATCCTCCCTAATATCCATCCTTCACCTCAGATTTGAATCAAACTAACTTTAGAGATAAGGGGGATCTTCCCCTAATTTTATCAACAGCATAATGCTCCCCAAAAATGGTGCACAAAGTGCTACAACGCTCCCCCAAACGAGGACAAGGAGTGCTAGTGCTTCCTTCTAGTGGATAGGGGAGCATTACCCTTCAATATTGATTTTTAAGTGGTCTTTCTCAAGGAAAAATATTTGTACTCTTTGTCAAATGATTTCTCTTTCTATGACCAGTCTCTGAGGATGTCTTCAATTGTTCCTTATGATTTCGTTCGAGACACGACATAGGAAATATGACATTATGATGTTTGCGACACTTGCGACACTTGTGGCCAAAATGGGACACTTCCGACACTTGTAATGATGACAATAGCTCATCATTGAAGTGACTAGTTTTGATGTGTAACATAAGTGTTCAATGGAACATCTCAAAGTATTTGGCTGTGATGCATTTGTGCATGTTCCCAAGGAAAAGAGGAGAAATCTAGACAAGAAGGCAGTCAAATGTATTTTCATCATATACAAAGAAGGGATGAAAGGATATAAGATTTGGGATCCTACATCAAAGAGAATAATGTATAGTTGAAATGTGGTCTTCAGAGATGTCAAAGGAAAGTTCGAGCCCAAGGAAGCTATTCAGACATAGAATAATCCTGATAGGGTGTGGTTTGAACTAAGGAATGAAGAAGATGATTCAAATGAGTTGACTGAATCTGAGGAAGAGGTGAAAAAATTGACTTTGATTATAAGGAGGTCATAAAGAAGAAGAAAATTGGTTGAAATTTATAGTCTGCCCGACTTTCGTTCTGAATTCGTGTTAACTTCCATCGACAATGAGTCCAAGTCGGGCAGTGAGGCAATCGACTCGATAGAGGGTAAACTCTAGAAGGATTCCATGGTCGAAGATATGGAATCCTTGTACAAGAATGAGACATTGGTTTTAGTCAAGTTATCTAGTGGAATAAATCCCATCGGTAGCAAGTGGGTGTTCAAGAAGAAGATGAATGTTGCAGGACAAGTCGAGAAGTTCAAATCTCAACTAGTAGTGAAAGGATATTCCCAAGTCGAGGGATTCGACTTCGGTGATATTTTTTCCCCTATTGCAAAAATAACTTCCATTAGATTACTAATGTCTCTAGTTGCAACATTTGATCTGGATATAGAACATATGGATGTGAAGACAACATTCCTACATGGGGACCTGGAAGAAGAAATATACATGAAACAACCTGAAGTATTTGTTGTAAATGGAAAGAAAGAGTTGGTGTGTAAACTCAAAATATCCCTTTATGGTCTAAAGCAATCGCCAAGGATGTGGTACCAGAAGTTTGACACATAGATCCTTAGTTTTGGATTTGTGAGAAGAAAAGATGATCACAACATATATTCCAAGGAACAACGTGGGTGTTTCATATATGTATCTTTGTATGTCGATGACATGTTGTTGATTGGAAACATCATGGATGCAATAAAGGAGGTGAATAAGAAGATATCCTCCAAGTTCATAATGAAGGATATCGGTGCAGCTAACTTCATTCTAGGAATGGAGATTAAGAGAGATCACACCACCAGAAAGATCTAGTTGAATTATACAAAGTATATTGAAATTGTTCTAAAACAATTCAACATGCAATATTGAAAACTAGTGAAGGTACCAATTCCTATGGGAGAAATTATTATTGTTGAACAGTGTCCAAAGACACAGGAAGAAATAGAGGACGTGGCATGTGTTCCCTATGCAATTGTAGTTGGTAGTATAATGTATGTGATGGTATGCACTCGACTAGACATTTCCCATGCAATGCGAGTGTTGAGAAGGTACATGTCAACACCTAGAAAGGAGCACTGGGCAGTTGTCAAGAGAGTATTCATGTATTTGTGTGGCACAAAGGACTATGCTATATGATACCAAGGAAACCATGGAAGTGATAGTGGTAAATTAGATGTACATGGCTTTGTCAATGTCGACTAGGATAGAGATTTGGATCAACGGAGGTTGACCAATGGATATGTATTTAATATGTTCAATGGAGAAATAAGTTGGATGAGTAAGATATAGGTGCTTGTATCCTTATCAATAACACAATCTGATTACATGGCGGCCACTCATGGAAGCAAAGATGTGGTATGGATTCAAATATTGTATTCAGGAATCGAGTTTGAGTAGAGATATATGAAGGTAAGTTGTGAAAGTCAAAGAACAATATTTCTAACAAATAACCATGCTTATCATTAAAAGACCAAGCACATTGACGTACAATACCATTTCATAAGAGACATGGTGTAAAGTAACAAAGTGATACTGGAGAAAGTAGACATGTTGGAAAACATAGCAGACTCGTTGACCAAGCTTGTGAGTGTTGTGAATATCTCTTGGTGTAGAGAGGGTAGGGAAATTGCTACCCTGGGTCTATGAATGAAAGTTCAGGAATATCCTGTTTCAGCAAAGAAGAAAAGAAGTGGGAGAATATTGGGTTGTTATATTCTTTGCATTGAAATTCTAGTTGAGGTGAATCGACTGATGATCGAAGTTGAGGTGGATCGAAAATAATTCAAAGGTCGAGGTCGATTGACAACAAGTTGAAGTCTAGGTGGATTGACAACAGGCTGAAGTCAAGGTGGATCGACAACAAGTCGAAGGTCGAGGGAGTCGACTGGGTAAATTGAAATTCAAATATATCGACGACAAGTCAAATGATAAGAGGTCTAAGTGCAGGTCTGAGAGGACCAAGTAGATGCCAAATGAAGGTCGAATGGTAGTTAGCTCGTAAACCTGACTTGGAGTCGACTGTAACAGAATCCCGAGATTTGCGAGATTTGTAGCTAATGATATGCATGGATCTGTAAACATTTTTGGGAGCCAATATTTAGGGTTTTGACTATTGTAAATCCTATAAATAAATGTGTTGTAAGTCTGTAAAGGTTATTTTTGTAAGTTAATCATAGAATGCACTTTTGTAGGTTAATGCATGTGTAAGTGTAGGTTGTTGGTCATGCATATGTAAGCCGAATTGGCTACAGGGTTGTTCTTTCATGTGAAAAAGGGTATGATGTCGATTTTTTCTTACGTGTGGACCAAGGTTATACATGTAACCTTTTATTCTAATTGAATAAGACAACAAGAGAGAATAACACTCAAAGGAATGCTATCTTTCCCAATTACGGGTTTCTAGGGTAAAATCTCGATGTACTATGTGATTTCTTGTGTCATTTGCGTTCTTGATCAAATTCTTCTTCTCTTCTGTTAGGATTAGTGTGGAAGTGTATTTCATTTCCTGATGGAGAGAAAGGAGGAAAATGTCATAAGAACACCTAATCAACCAATGGTGTCAAGGAAGGAGAACCTTGGAGTCATAGAATGAGATGAGATACTAAGCAAGGGAGTTGAGTAAATAAAATGACCATAAAGTGAATTTGTATAAAGAAAATGAAAGTAAAAGTGCAAAAATTAAACTATTCTAAAAAAAATCNGGGGGAGTGACGGATTTGGTCTAAGTGGTGTTCCAATTGGAGCTTGGAATGAGGTCACATTACTGGCAGGGATAGCAGAATGCACCATTTGGATAGTAGGGTTCCAGTGAGAACCAATCAACAATTCATCTACAATGGTGATGACATTACGGGTCATGCCAGTAAAGTGGTCTAAAGGTACCGTGTAACTAACAGACGTCTCAGGAACTTGTGATGCCATAGGTCAATCAATACTCACTCCTAGGTTACCATACATATCATGTACTGTTAAAGGGATAGAACCAAAACCAGAGGTTCCAACAGTATGAGCCAGGGTCCTAAATGATTCACTTTGGAAAAGTGGATCCTCCACTCTAGATCTTGCATTAGGTCTGGTGCGTATCTCAGTATCATCAATAAAAATAAGTTCTCCAGATGAGTTTATCTAAAGAAGACGTGAATCTCATCTAATACTCAAAGCTAGGTTGATTCAAAAAGATTCCAAAGAATCAGAAACAATTCGAAATTGTTCCAAAGAGTGTGTACTTCCAACCTCAAAACCTAGTTCGTTATGAGCCTCGGGAGGGCTTTCTAAAGAGTTGGGAAGAAAAGGTAGATAACCCTCTGAATCTTCCAAGGGTAACCCTTGCATACTACGTGAACGATAGAGGCCGATGTTTCTTGAGCTAAGTAACGAACTAAAAACGAAATCTATGGACGACTAAAGAAAAGAAACAACATACACTAATCAAATCTAGGAATCAAACCAAGCAAACAAAGCCTTCTCTTAATGACCGTACTAGTTAGTGATGAAATCCAACATCATGTGATCACGTCAAGAAGGGGATAGGATATGAGCAGGTGGAACAGTTATGATGGCAAACTACGTAACGGACTTGTGCCTTGGTACAAGCTTCCACATAGTAATTGTGGATTTACCCTCCAAGGAGCCTAAGTGAGTTTGACCACCATCTGTTCTAGGTACAACGAAGACTTCCCTTCATTGTCACCTGTTGTAAAGACCCTAAATATTATGGCTACTAAGGACACCAACTCACATTCATACCCTCGGTGGGTATAGTCGACAATTCAGTCTGAACGTATGGGAAAGATAACAAGTCTGAAATCCTTTGAGAGAACCGAGGACAGGTGGACCAGTAGAACTCCATAGGACCCCGAACGGATTCGGAATTCACGAAGCACCAAGACCAAATGAAGATAGTTGATCCTAAAGAATAATCCCCAATGTATGATTTGACTACTATGAATGGTTGAACCACAAAGGGACAATCTCTGTAACTCTCCCGAATGGGACCTCATGTGTAACCCTACTGTGAGAGGGGGATCCCAGAAAGATTATACGAAAATTGGATTTTGTCTCCCTATCGCAAGATGATAATGTTTGTTTTGAATTCTTTAGAGATTTGTATTCACAATGTAATCCAAAGCGCTAATCCTAGTCTAATGTTGATGGAATATTCTAAAGAAAAAATTTCTAGATCAATTTTAATTAACATTGATTTTTGTGGTTGTTCTTTACTCAAAGGTGTATGAGAGTGAAACTGATGAAATTATGACTCAATTCCCAAAAAATGCATAAGAAATGATAAGCAGTATTTTCTTTCAATGAATGTCTATTTAAGGGAAGGAGAATGGATTTTAATTTCATTTTCAAACACTAAGATGCAATGACCTCATGCAATTGTTCTCAATCAAGAATCCCATATAATGCTAAGATATTCAGAAATTGGTTCCAATATCCAAAAACCAATCATGAAAAAATATCCTTTTGTTTAAGTGTGAATGATAATCAACTCGATGTAAATCTTCCTACGTTAATCAGACTTCAAGATCCATATGATTTAAGAAATTAGAAGCAACCTTCACATAAACAGAAACACACTCTCATTGTGATCAAACAAGAAACAAAAAGAAAACCAAATTTGCAAAAAGAAAACCAAAAATTCAAACAGGATGAAATGCTTGGAGAAAAGACCTCAAAGATCAAAATGGAATAGTGGATAGATCTTTGAATTTCCTTACAACAACTTTCATACAATCAGATAAATGAAAAAGTAGTAGATCGACTCCAAATTTCAGAGAAGAAGAGTGATTCAAAGTAAGGAAGAGAGACACCAAAAATCCAAACAAAACATCATGAATTCTTAGAAATCAAAAGTTTGGAGGCTAAAACAAAGACACATTGAGATGGTGATAACCTTGAGCAGATGAATCAACAAAAAACTACACTCAGAGATCAATTCCCAAAACGTTTTTTAGCAGAAAAAGACCAACGCTTTAGTGTCAAGGGAACCAGAGAGTTGTTGCGCTCTGTGGGATCCTGCAAGGGAGTTCTAGCACTTTGGTTGTAGAGACAGGGGAGCGCTAGCCTCTGAGAAGAACAAAAACTTGCCTAGAATTCAAAAAAATCAAGAAAATTCTAAAATTTAGTGTGTATGGGATGAATCCAAGAGCCAACAACACATATAAGAATCAGAAACACAACATGAATAATATCTAAAGGTGAGCAGAGGATAAAACAATACCAAATAAGTAAACCAAAACTGAAAGCTTTGATCCCCAGTGGAGTCACCAATTTTTGTTACAGAAAAATCCCCCTGCAGATAGGTCAATTCCCTCTTGGATCCTAGACCTCTAATATCAAGACATAAAGGTGCCAACTTTGATCATTGACATCCCTTTAAACCTACCTAAGCTAATATATAGAGAAGAGGAAGAAGATGTACCTTTTTACGACGTTTGTCCTCACCCAACCCAAGTTGAGCTTTGATCCTCAATCTCTTCAACAAGCCCTTCAATCCAATCAAAGAAAAAACATGCTTCCTATTCTACTATGATTAGTTTGAAAATATATCTATCCCTTAAATACAATTTCATGTAGGTATACACAATCTTGAAGGAAATAGGCCAAGCACATGTATTAATGAGAACTCAATAGAGATACTTACAAACCTTTGATGAAGTTGCAGTAGCCTCTTCCAGCTCTCCTTGTCTAACCCCTTGCTCAAATGATCCACAAACAAAATGACTATTCTTCACTTATTATCTCCCTTATAAGATCATAAATTTTATGCCTTCAATGTCCCCCCTTTCACCATGAGGAGGCCTCCTTATATAGGCTTGGAGAGGCCTAACCACCTTAGAGATTCTTGGGATAAGTTGAGGATGTTTCTCCATCAGTTTTGGATCCTCCCTAATATCCATCCTTCACCTCAGATTTGAATCAAACTAACTTTAGAGATAAGGGGGATCTTCCCCTAATTTTATCAACAGCATAATGCTCCCCAAAAATGGTGCACAAAGTGCTACAACGCTCCCCCAAACGAGGACAAGGAGTGCTAGTGCTTCCTTCTAGTGGATAGGGGAGCATTACCCTTCAATATTGATTTTTAAGTGGTCTTTCTCAAGGAAAAATATTTGTACTCTTTGTCAAATGATTTCTCTTTCTATGACCAGTCTCTGAGGATGTCTTCAATTGTTCCTTATGATTTCGTTCGAGACACGACATAGGAAATATGACATTATGATGTTTGCGACACTTGCGACACTTGTGGCCAAAATGGGACACTTCCGACACTTGTAATGATGACAATAGCTCATCATTGAAGTGACTAGTTTTGATGTGTAACATAAGTGTTCAATGGAACATCTCAAAGTATTTGGCTGTGATGCATTTGTGCATGTTCCCAAGGAAAAGAGGAGAAATCTAGACAAGAAGGCAGTCAAATGTATTTTCATCATATACAAAGAAGGGATGAAAGGATATAAGATTTGGGATCCTACATCAAAGAGAATAATGTATAGTTGAAATGTGGTCTTCAGAGATGTCAAAGGAAAGTTCGAGCCCAAGGAAGCTATTCAGACATAGAATAATCCTGATAGGGTGTGGTTTGAACTAAGGAATGAAGAAGATGATTCAAATGAGTTGACTGAATCTGAGGAAGAGGTGAAAAAATTGACTTTGATTATAAGGAGGTCATAAAGAAGAAGAAAATTGGTTGAAATTTATAGTCTGCCCGACTTTCGTTCTGAATTCGTGTTAACTTCCATCGACAATGAGTCCAAGTCGGGCAGTGAGGCAATCGACTCGATAGAGGGTAAACTCTAGAAGGATTCCATGGTCGAAGATATGGAATCCTTGTACAAGAATGAGACATTGGTTTTAGTCAAGTTATCTAGTGGAATAAATCCCATCGGTAGCAAGTGGGTGTTCAAGAAGAAGATGAATGTTGCAGGACAAGTCGAGAAGTTCAAATCTCAACTAGTAGTGAAAGGATATTCCCAAGTCGAGGGATTCGACTTCGGTGATATTTTTTCCCCTATTGCAAAAATAACTTCCATTAGATTACTAATGTCTCTAGTTGCAACATTTGATCTGGATATAGAACATATGGATGTGAAGACAACATTCCTACATGGGGACCTGGAAGAAGAAATATACATGAAACAACCTGAAGTATTTGTTGTAAATGGAAAGAAAGAGTTGGTGTGTAAACTCAAAATATCCCTTTATGGTCTAAAGCAATCGCCAAGGATGTGGTACCAGAAGTTTGACACATAGATCCTTAGTTTTGGATTTGTGAGAAGAAAAGATGATCACAACATATATTCCAAGGAACAACGTGGGTGTTTCATATATGTATCTTTGTATGTCGATGACATGTTGTTGATTGGAAACATCATGGATGCAATAAAGGAGGTGAATAAGAAGATATCCTCCAAGTTCATAATGAAGGATATCGGTGCAGCTAACTTCATTCTAGGAATGGAGATTAAGAGAGATCACACCACCAGAAAGATCTAGTTGAATTATACAAAGTATATTGAAATTGTTCTAAAACAATTCAACATGCAATATTGAAAACTAGTGAAGGTACCAATTCCTATGGGAGAAATTATTATTGTTGAACAGTGTCCAAAGACACAGGAAGAAATAGAGGACGTGGCATGTGTTCCCTATGCAATTGTAGTTGGTAGTATAATGTATGTGATGGTATGCACTCGACTAGACATTTCCCATGCAATGCGAGTGTTGAGAAGGTACATGTCAACACCTAGAAAGGAGCACTGGGCAGTTGTCAAGAGAGTATTCATGTATTTGTGTGGCACAAAGGACTATGCTATATGATACCAAGGAAACCATGGAAGTGATAGTGGTAAATTAGATGTACATGGCTTTGTCAATGTCGACTAGGATAGAGATTTGGATCAACGGAGGTTGACCAATGGATATGTATTTAATATGTTCAATGGAGAAATAAGTTGGATGAGTAAGATATAGGTGCTTGTATCCTTATCAATAACACAATCTGATTACATGGCGGCCACTCATGGAAGCAAAGACGTGGTATGGATTCAAATATTGTATTCAGGAATCGAGTTTGAGTAGAGATCTATGAAGGTAAGTTGTGAAAGTCAAAGAACAATATTTCTAACAAATAACCATGCTTATCATTAAAAGACCAAGCACATTGACGTACAATACCATTTCATAAGAGACATGGTGGAAAGTAAAAAAGTGATACTGGAGAAAGTAGACATGTTGGAAAACATAGCAGACTCGTTGACCAAGCTTGTGAGTGTTGTGAATATCTCTTGGTGTAGAAAGGGTAGGGAAATTGCTACCCTGGGTCTATGAATGAAAGTTCAGGAATCTCCTGTTTCAGCAAAGAAGAAAAGAAGTGGGAGAATATTGGGTTGTTATATTCTTTGCATTGAAATTCTAGTTGAGGTGAATCGACTGATGATCGAAGTTGAGGTGGATCGAAAACAATTCAAAGGTTGAGGTCGATTGACAACAAGTCGAAGTCTAGGTGGATTGACAACAGGCTGAAGTCAAGGTGGATCGACAACAAGTCGAAGGTCGAGGGAGTCGACCGGGTAAATTGAAATTCAAATATATCGACGACAAGTCAAATGATAAGAGGTCTAAGTGCAGGTGTGAGAGGACCAAGTAGATGCCAAATGAAGGTCGAATGGTAGTTAGCTCGTAAACCTGACTTGGAGTCGACTGTAACAGAATCCCGAGATTTGCGAGATTTGTAGCTAATGATATGCATGGATCTGTAAACATTTTTGGGAGCCAATATTTAGGGTTTTGACTATTGTAAATCCTATAAATAAATGTGTTGTAAGTCCGTAAAGGTTGTTTTTGTAAGTTAATCATAGAATGCACTTTTGTAGGTTAATGCATGTGTAAGTGTAGGTTGTTGGTCATGCATATGTAAGACGAATTGGCTACAGGGTTGTTCTTTCATGTGAAAAAGGGTATGATGTCGATTTTTTCTTACGTGTGGACCATGGTTATACATGTAGCCTTTTATTCTAATTGAATAAGACAACAAGAGAGAATGACGCTCAAAGGAATGCTATCTTTCCCAATTAAGGGTTTCTAGGGTAAAATCTCGATGTACTATGTGATTTCTTGTGTCATTTGCGTTCTTGATCAAATTCTTCTTCTCTTCTGTTAAGATTAGTGTGGAAGTGTATTTCATTTCCTGATGGAGAGGAAGGAGGAAAATGTCATAAGAACACCTAATCAACCAATGGTGTCAAGGAAGGAGAACCTTGGAGTCACAGAATGAGATGAGATACTAAGCAAGGGAGTTGAGTAAATAAAATGACCATAAAGTGAATTTGTATAAAGAAAATGAAAGTAAAAGTGCAAAAATTAAACTATTCTAAAAAAAATCATAGAAAAATCATAAATAAAAGACAATCATAGAAATGCATGCAAGAAGATGAATGTCAGAAATGTAAGTACATGAATTTAAGAAATTGAAATGCATAAATAAAATTATAGCTCTTGACAAAAATTAAAACAGCATCCATCTAATATATATGTAGAAGGGATTCAACCTCCATTTTAGCTTCAAAGTTGGCCCAAACCTTGAAGCTATTAATGGGGTGAATCCCTCTAGAAAAAAACATTATTTACAACACGAATATTGAACCAAAAATATGCACTAGTTTCAAATTCGAATTACAATCCTCAATAATAGACTTGATAAATCTATCAACTATGCTTATACTTATACTTGAACAAGAATCGTATCTAATCCCTCTAATTAATCCCTTGATTGGTGAAGGTTGTTCCAAAATCTCCTAAAATCACGCAGCCTATTTGGTGGGAGGACAATTTCCCTTAAAAATTTCAACCATCATCAAGTTTATTTGGAACCATGAACAAGGGAGATCAATCTTGTCTAGGTGATTTTATTTCCTGCACTTAGCCTTTGGACATCACATTAATCTTGATATATAACATATGTAATAATAAAAACCACAAATTACTCTAAGATCAAGAATTAAGGTAATCATATATAATTAAATAGACAAGTCATATTGGTCATAAAAAGGATGATTTTTTCTCATGAAGGTTGTGACTTAGGGGCAAGAGTGTATTGAATGTAGATGTAGGATGGGCCATAAAATAGAAAATTTGGAGGCTCATCATTAACTATTGTTAGTAATTTTTGAAATGTAAATAGTAATATTGATCGCATTATTTGTCGTATTTCTTTGCTTGTAGTTACAAATTATTTATTTAATAAATTTTTTATTGTTAGTGATGTGAGATCTATAATAAAATACATAGATCTAGTTTGTTAAATAATGTAATTAGTTATTTTTCTTAATATTTTCTATATGATACAATGTTTTTATGGTTATTAAGGTCTTTGGATTTTTATATTTTCCATTTTGTTTAATTAATTTAGTAGTACATCTATATGATGTGTAGCAAACTTTAAAATATGCAAATGATATAGATTAAATATGATTGACATCAAATCGGAAATTGAATTTTGTAAAGTGAAAAATTAGGTTCTCAATTTTCCAATATCAGATTTCAAAAGTGCAAAATCATATTTTTAGGGTTTCAAAATTGCAAAATCTAATTCTAAATGCATCAATACTTGATTCAAAAAGTGAAAATTAGACTTTAAAAACGCCAATATTTATTACAAAAGTGCAATTTTGTAATCAGGCACTTTTTGAACTAGATTTTACACCTTGGAAACTCCAATTGTGGACTTCAAAAAGACTAATATTGATTCGTATTCGAAAAGGCTTAGACTACAAATAATCCAAATTTAATAACATTAATTTTGTAAGTGATTCAATTGTAATGATGTTTTGATGATGGAGAAAGTAGAAACTACGACAAATTAGAACTAAATGAAAAGGAATAGATCAAATATTTTTTATTCAATTATGAAATGTTTTCTCTATTCATATTAATAATATATGTTTTATAGCACCTCAAAATAATTATTTGAAATTCAATGAAGAATAAGCGGTAAAGCTTGTTTTATTCCTGGTCACAAACTTTACCACAACTCTTAAAGAAGCCCTCCTAATGCCTTTCAACAAAGTGACTGAATAGGAACCTATTGTACATAAATTTGAACATGAAGTTGGAATGGAAGCCATGCATTTATATATTTTTAATGGGGAACATACTATTTCCACTAAGAAAATAAACAATAAAAAATAAAAATATGAATTATCTAATTTCATATTCATTGCTATAAATCTTGTTTACTTCATGGTGGTGCTACACATAACAAAATTATGAAAACAACAAAATCCTTTTAACAAGAAATATGAAAACACTCTAAATGGATATATAGTAATGAAGTGACACATTGTTTCAAAAGAGTGGTAGATATAAATTTTATTTTGTAGACCCATTCTCTGCCATTATCTAATATAAATATAATTTTAATTTGTTTCTTACTCTTAAAATGCATTTTTTTTTGGTTGAATTTCCAAAACGAATGTATGTATGTATATGATGTTACGAGAAAGGACAACCTAGAAGATAAGATGAATATTTTCATGATATTAGAAGATTTATGTACCAAAAGGTGGATAATGCATGAACTTTACGAAAATGGTTTATTGACATGCTCAAATAAAAACATCAAGCTCATTTATGATATAGCAAAACAATATGGCCCTAATTGTTTTGACCATTGCAAGACATGGATGAAGTAGGATTGTACATTGTAGTATAGAAAACAATGGATGGATATATTTTGTTGAGTACAATAATTGAGCCTAATATTCATATAGAACCTTTATCATAGTATTGCAAGATGGTTAAAGATGAAGGAACTATTAGAAATATGATTTTTTAATATTTAAAGATTTAGGATAATGATTTCTATACTTTATAGCAAGTCTTTAAAAATAAAGTGGTTTTAAATCTACAAAGTTTATCAAAATCATTTTTTTTTTTGCAATTGTGCACTCTTTTATGTGTGGAGAAGTATGAAAAATATCCATGGAAGGAGAGGAAGAAGAGCCTAAATTTCCTAAGGATATTGCATACATATTGGACATATATACCAAGTGAAAGGGGATTAGTGTGACAATGGAATATGAGAAAAATGGCCCATGCTTTGTTTGTCATTCTTGTTATCCCACTTCATTGTGAAACACACAAATCAACATTATATCTCTTCAACCTCTCTTCTTTGATCTTGTTATTATTGATATGACTAATGATATTTATCTGTGAGTGAAAAAAATATCTTGGAATTATTATTTTTTCATGATTCAAATGTAGAAGCTTGCTCCTATATTTTTCTAGTTGCTAGTAATGGATAACATATGTTAAATAAAGAATATTCTTAGTTCTCCAAGAGAGAAAAGAATACTGCAAAAAAGTACCCATATAATGTTGGAGAGTTGGTTTGGACAGTTGGTTGTCATTGATGTCAACCCTTGGAGAGTGATCTTGGATATTGATGTCAACCCTTAGAGATTGATGTCAACCCTTGGAAAGGTCCATAGATGTTGGATAGTTGATTGGCATTTGTATGATCGATATTGATGGTGAGTTAGTTGGATACATTTGATGTAGCCTACATGTAGAGTCGATGGTGTGGTGTTGGTACCCGAAGTTGAATGAGGAATATGTGCAGCATCCCCAACAACCAACTGGGCTATGCCAACAAAAAATTTGAACTTTGATACAAAATTAAAACATACAAATAATATGGAAATACACAGATCATACAAAATAATAATATAAATACACATTCAACATACATTGGAAAACCCATAAAAAAAATGCATAAATAATAATGTAGCACATAATTTAACACAAAATTGACACTTACATTTGATAAAAATATCACCAATTGCATGCAGACCTTCCATGTTCCTCCAAACCTTATACCACACTACTCATAACTCTCAGCAGTAGGTCACCCCTGAGTTGGGGCTAAAATCCACCCAGGTAAACAAATTCCTAACCAAGAAGATGTATCTCAGACAACAAGAAAACCCAGTCACAGGTGCCAAGTCGAACTAACAGCCTCTAGTATCTCATTCCCCACATATCTCTCATACCCTAGGAAGTATTCCCATTCTCTTCTCAACAATCCCTTGGATGTCCCACTTCCTTTCTGGGGCTTCAACAACATGCAATATAGGAAGTCTCAGAGACATGTAGTTGTAGTTTGGAACCTTTGGGAAATAAATTCCCAACAATTCTCTCACCCAATGAGAATTTCTCATGGTCCTAAAAACACGCCTCTTGAATATCCCATGGGCCTGAAAAACCACCTCTTCAATCTCCCCATGGACCTAGAAACCCACTTCTTCAGTCCAACTCCTAAGCTAACCAAGGTACAAGTGCAATGACAGTAGGGTACAGATGACTATTGTGTGAGTGAGTGAAGGAATCATGAGGGAATCATGAAAAATGAACTAATTCCATACTATATGTATGCATGTTCTTAACCTGACACTTGTCATGTTGAGAACTACCTTGGGCCCAGTTGTCCCCATCCTTAGAACTTAGGATAAAATAGTTATCCATACTTTATACTTTAAGGAATATTAATATAATATTCCTTTTGTCTTAAGCACCCTATCTTAGCCTATTATCCTTAACTTTTACTCCCCTTTCCTTATCTAGTGGATTTTATCTCCCCATACTATTTTACATGGTTTGTCTACTGCAAAAATGTGTTTTTCATTAATATTTGGGTGTGATTTATATTTATAATACAAACATACTATCCTTTTTGTATCCAGGCTCACTAGCCTAAAAAACATAAGCATATACACAAACGCTCTCTAGCCTCAAGATTGTGCAATCAACTTGATGTGTGTAGTATCCTAGGATGTGCACACTTATTTTAGTATGCAACACATGTGCGCGCTATACTATGGAATGTGTTCAAAAAACTAATTCTGAGGCTTAATATAAAAAGATCACCAACTTGTATAGTTATGTGCATTCATATTTATATTTATAGTTGGGGTTCAACCTAGGGTTATGTTGGACACACCGATCACGCTGAGAGGGGGGGTGAATCAGTGTAGGACTCTTTTTCACTTCCTTTCACAAAAACTTCTTAGTTAGCAATCACAATTTACTTTTCACTCATTACTGCCAATTTATAACCAGTTGTATGTAAACATATATCAGCAAAAGAGATCATCAATAATCTATCACCACAAGGAACAAAAAGAACACAATATATATGTACAATGTTTATTTTTATTATGGACTACAATACTTGGGGTTTATCAACAACAATTGAATAGAGTATTAGAGTATCAACTCCACAAGAGCACCAGCTCTACAATGCAAGACTCAACTTACACAACTCATCACCAACTAAGAAGAGGATTCAATCCTCAATAGATACCAGTCTGTCAATAGGTACGCGACCTTTCAGTGGTGTAGCAGGCATATGTATGTGCCCTACCAATAGTTCATCCAGCATATATACACGGTCTGGCTCATAGAAACCTATGTATGCCTCCTAAAAAACTAGGGTTTTCTCTCCTTGAAAACTCAGATCCTTTGCATCATCTGTCACATCCACTTATGCCTTTCACTATCCAATCTATACTATAACCAATCACAACACATCTATGTTGTCCAAAAACTTAGTCATTCTCCTCAACCATACAATATGAATGCTACTTGATCATGCATAATTAACCATTATACTATGGAAACCATATCAGTACAAACATAAAAGTGCTACTCACTCAGTCAATAAATGAACATAACCATATCACAATAGCCATACCAAGAATTCCTTGAGCATTCACCATACCATAAGCAAAAGTATCCATCAAAACAATCATGTAACCATACCAGAAATTATATGGAAGATTTGAGCCCATAGAATGTAGATCTGGAACTTGATTCATACCTCAGGAACCTGGCACCAACTCACACTCAAGTCTTCATGAATTTGTTCAACTGTACGTGCTCTGACCTCCTTCAGCCCGTGTGTGTATTCTTCCTGACTCCCTGCAGTGCGCGTATGTATGTGCTCTTTATAACTGCACCCGCATGCTCCTTAAAAAACTAGGGTTTATGAACTTTTGAAACTTTTGTCGTCAATATATTAGACTTACCGAAACTTTGATGAATTCATGAGTACCTCCAATGACTCTCTCACTCATAATAGATATTTAATATATGCTCAAGAGATATCTTTTACAGGAGACCCTTGCCTCTTATTTATACTCTCCAAGTAGCTTCCTTTAGAAGAATCTACTTAGCCACTTTGTCCAAATATCCACTTTGTCCACTTAGCCACTTTTTCCACATAACCACCTTTGTCCTCTTAGTGACTTGTTCACATGGCCACCTATCCACTTAACCCACTTTCCTTATTTTAGGGTTAACCCACTTATAACCACTTTCCATAATTATAAATATCTCCATTAACTTTATTATTTAAATAATACTCTTTGAGTTGATCACTTCACTTTATTATTTAAATAATTTCTTCTTTGCAAACACTTTGACTTCTTTGACCTTTGGGGGCTACTAGCAAACACATGAGGGTCCTCCAACTTTGTAAGGCCATAACTCTCAAACTGTGAGGAGTTATGTGACGTTCCACATACCAATGGAAATGGCATGACAAGAACTATCCATTTAGGATAGTTTCAATGATAAATTCACTGATCTTTATCTCATTATTCCATAATTAATATTGGGTTCTCTAACCCTACTTCTAGGATAACTCACCCGCAAAGTGTCTTCCCATGAGGTATTTCACCATAAGGGGACCACTTTGGAGTTCATCCATTTGTACTTCCTGTCAACCATGACAAGACAATAATGAGTCATATTTACATCAATCCAATAGGAATAACCCATGACAACACATCACTATGACATTGTCCCTTTGTCACTAATTCCATGCATGACCACATGATCCGACAATCAATACATTAATGCATCAATCCATCTATGCATCATATACCAATGACAACACATCATTCTATTTTCATATATGCATCAATCCATCTATGCATCATATATCAATGACAACACATCGATCCATATTCATCTATGAATGGCATCATCTATGCATCATATATCAATGAAAACACATTGATCCATCTTCATCTATGAATGACATCATCTATGCATCATATATCAATGAATTCACTTGATATCAATTCAATGAAAAAAATGACAATACATACTGCGTTCATTTGTCGGAGAATCCACAGTGTTGATGACATCTTGTCGTCGACGTTTTGGATCCATAGCAGGATCCATCATCAGGACAAAAAAGTCTGAGAAAAATAGTAAGAGAAGAGCCTTTATTAAATAGTG
>JZKD02S0105978.1:8507-24590 GCA_000966675.3 Picea glauca | reverse complement strand
ATTGGACAAAATGCCAATTTGCACCCTTTGTGATAAGGATCATGAAACTCAACAATGCCCTTCTTTACCAGGAATCAAAGCAACATTACAACCAACCGATGAAGAAGCTGAAGCTATCTATATGTTGACACAGAGAAGGCAATGGCAACCGTGGGGACAAGGTATGAATCCTAATATGCCATTTACATCTTCTAATCGTTGGAATAATTATCCTTCTTTTAGTCAAGCAAATTACCCTCCCTTTAACCAAATGCAATACCCACCCTTCAATAAAATGAATTACCCGCCCATGCAACAAACAAACCCTCCCTTTGTAGACCCAACAATGTGGACTCCTTGGCCTCCACAACAACAACCTTACTTTAACCAATGGAATCCAAATTGGAGAGGTCAACAACCCCCGTTTCCAAATCAATTTCCTCAATTTCAATCACAATTTCAGCAACCACTCCCTTTACCATTAGGTGCTCCACCGAATAATCAAATGATGCGGCCCCAACTACCTGTACAACCTAACCCTAACCCCAATAATAAGGTTGTGCAGTTTATTGATATTGAAAACCAGCCTATACTTTCTATTTTCCCTGCACAATGCAATGATATTCATTTACGATCTGGGAAAATAGTAGAACCTATCATTGATGATGTTACCTTTTCTGATTCCGATAAAGAAGAAATAAAAAAGAACGATTCACCTGAAGAGGTACAACCATCCTCTAATACTGTTGCTGAAACAACGGAACCACCATTCCCTGAGCGTTTAGCTTTGAATAAAACTCCTGAGCCACCTGCTTTCAATCTTCTAGGGGAATTACAAAATCTTTATGTCAAAATTCCACTATTACAAGCACTAAGAGATGTACCAATTTATGCCATAACTATGCGAGACATTTGTGTTAAGAAACCCGGTAGGAAAACTAAAGATCCCCTCACATTTCATGTCATGGGTGATTTGTCTGCACTAATGTCGGGTAAAGCCCCTCTAGTTAAATATGGTGATCCCGACCATCCTAGTGTCACAGTGCAAATTGGAAAAATAGTAATTCCTCGAGTTCTGGTAGACTTAGGCGCTGCTATCAATATTATGACTCTTGAAACTTCACAACTATTACAACTGAAGAATGGAATCAGAGATACCCCAACCATTCTAGAATTAGCTGACCATTGTACAATCAAACCAGAAGGAGTTATTGAAGACCTAATCATCTCAGTTGAGCCCTGGAATTATCCAGCTGACTTTGTGGTATTACAACCTAAAACAAAGTTTGGGGGTCATCCTCTAATTTTGGGTAGGCCTTGGCTAGCCACAACAGATGCCTTTATCAGCTGTAGATCTGGTTCAATGGAAATTTCCAATGGATATGAGACCAAACAACTTACTCTCTACCCTCATGCTACACCCTTGATTAATAATGACAATTCCTTATGGGTGGAATATGATGATCCGACTACTCAATCTATCTGGACTATCAGACAAGCTTTAAGCCTTAAAGATGCCACTGAGGATGAAGTAATTAATAATTTTATTTGTGAAACCTCCTCTGTGACTCCAGAAACACATAATCAACTAGCTGCACTTTTGGAGTTAGATACCTAGGAAAATCTTAATTCTGAAGACCTACCTCAAACATCAGCTACCATCTCTTCTAAAAGTATACCAGTAGAAATTGAACCTGGAAAAACACTGAATATAAACCCCAACTTGACAGTTGCTGAAACACAACAATTAATGAAGTTACTTCTTGAACATAAGGAAACATTCATATGGGACTATATAGATATGAAGAGAATCTCTCCTGAATTATGTACTCATCGTATCTATATCAAGGAAGATTGTTGACCGATATTTCAACCTCAACGACGAATGAACCCTAATTTAAGGGAAATTCTTAAAGAGGAACTTCAAAAATTGCTTAATGCAGGGTTTATATATCCTATATCTAACAGTGAATGGGTTTCCTCGTTGGTAATAGTTCCTAAGAAAAATGGGAAATGAAGAGTGTGTGTAGATTATAGAGCCTTAAATAAAGCCACTCAAAAAAATCACTTTCCGTTACCATTAATTGATCAGGTGTTAGATAGTTTTTCACGGAATAAATTCTTCTCTTTCTTAGATGGTTTCAATGGGTATAACCAGATCAAAATTGCACCCCAAGACCAAGATAAGACCACTTTTACTAGCCCCTAGGGAACTTTTTCTTATAGAGTCCTCCCATTTGGACTATGTAATGCACCAACAACCTTTCAAAGAGGAGTTATAGGAATCTTTTCTGATATGATTAATGACTCTATGGAAATGTTTATGGATGATTTTACCCCTTATGGTGTCTCTTTTGAGGAAGCACTACAAAATCTTAAGAAAGTACTTAACCGATGTATACAAGCCCACCTCTCCTTAAGCACCGAAAAATTTCATATGATGATGAGTGAAGGAGTGGTACTTGGACATTTTGTTTCATCTCAAGGAATTCATGTAGATCCATCCAAGATACAAGTCATTGAGAACCTTCCTATTCCCAAAACCCAAACAGATGTGAGAAGTTTCTTAGGACATGCTGGATACTATAGAAGATTTATCAAATTTTTTTCCAAAATAGCTTCTCCTTTGTTGGTGTTACTTATAAAAAATGTTGAATTTAAGTGGACTAATCTTTGCCAGGAAGCATTTGATGCACTCAAACATCAATTATCTACAACTCCTATTCTAAGGGGACCTGATTGGGCACTTCCCTTTCATATATCCTCTGATGCTTCAGATATTGCAATAGGAGCTCTCTTGGGACAAGAATAAAATCATCTCCCTTATGCTATCTACTTCATTAGCAAGAATATGAGTCCTGCTGAACTTAACTATACAGTTACCGAAAATGAATTTTTAGCAGTTATCTATGCTATTAATAAATTTCGACATTACATCACTATTTATTCTACTTTTTCCATACTAATCACTCATCTATTAAATATCTAATGAACAAATCTGTCACAAATTCTTGAGTCACCAGATGGTTACTATTATTACAAGAATTTGATATTAGAATTGTAGATCGACCAGGAAAAAAAAATGTAGTTGTTGATTTTCTTTATCGGTTAACACCTGATGATAATACTCCAGTAGATGATTCCTTTCGTGATGAATATTTATTTGCAGTATCTACTCACTCACCATGGTATGCAGACATTGCTAATTATTTGGTTGTAGGGAAGTTACCACCACACCTATCCCACTGAGAGAAAAGAAAAATCATTCAACAAAGTGCTCGGTATAGCTAGATAAGTGGGTGTCTTTTCTACACAAGACTTGATCAAGAAATCTGAAGATGCATTAGAGAAGATGAGGTTTATGATTTACTAAAAGCTTGTCATGATGGCCCTTGTGGAGGGCATTTTGCTGATAAAAGAACGACACATAAAATTCTTAGGATGGGTTATTATCAGCCCTCACTTTTTAAAGATGCAAAGAAATATGTTTGGGCCTGTAATAACTATCAAAGAATGGGTCAACCTAATCATAGAGATGAAATGCCATTAAACCCCCAGATAGTACTCGAACCATTTGAAAGATGGGCCTTAGACTTTGTAGGACCCATTAACCCTCCATCCAATCAAAAAGTTTATATATTGGTCTGCACAGATTATATGACCAAATGGGTGGAGGCTAAAGCACTCCATAGAGCTACTGAACAAGTTGTTCTAGATTTCTCATGTGAAGATATCTTTGTCAGATTTGGAGTGCCTAGAGAATTAGTCACAGATGGAGGACCTCCTTTCACCTCTCATGGATTTAAATCCACCCTTCAAAAATATCATATTCATCATAGAATGACTACACCATACCACCCCCAAGCCAATGGATAGGTGGAAAGCACAAACAAAGTAATAGAAGCCATTCTAACAAAAACAGTGAAGGAAAACCAGAAGGATTGGTCTCAAAGGCCCCCTGAAGCATTATGGGCTTACAAAACTACCTGGAGAAATACTATAGGATTCGCCCCCTATGAATTAGTTTATGGTAAAGTGTCATCTTTCCCGTGGAATTTGAAATCAAAACCTTAAGGACTTCTTTAGATGTTAACCTTGATTTGACTGATGCACAGACAACCAGGTTGCAACAGCTCAATGAATTGGATGAAAAAAGATTAGATGCCATTCACCAGAAAACTATGATTCAACAACAAAGAACAAAATGGCATGATAAAATCATCAATCATAAGAAATTCCAAAAAGGTAATTGGGCTTTTTTGTATGATTCTCAGTTTAAAAAATTTCAAGGGAAACTACGTACAAGATGGCTAGGACCTTACGAAGTGGATACTATTTTCCCCAATGGAACAGTAAGGCTCCTAACAATTGATGACTCTAAAACACCATTATTAGTGAATGGTCATCGGCTCTGTCTATACCAACACCCCATTTACAAAGAAGATTTTAAGGCCACATGTGTGGCAGATTCACATTATCTCTTTTTAGAGGAGCCTCCTACCCCTCATTGCATTTAATTTTTCTGAATTTTATTTTTAGTATTAGATTAAATTTTTTTACTAATAATCCCCGCCAAGGGATGGCATGTTACAATTGATTCTTTTGCATATTCTTGATCCAGAAAAGGCCTACCAAGAAAGGACAATCATTCTACAAGAAGATCCAAGCTTCATCTTGTGAAGCATTTCTCCCTCTTTCTTCAATCCATTCATCTTCATTTCCCATCTTTCAATCTTCTTTTAACATCCCCATCATTCATCCCCTCTCATTTTTTTTTTTCCTTTCTATTCCTTGTCCCCATTTTCCCATTGCTGAAACACCACTCTTCAGCAATTTTTTTCCCCATTTTCCAATTACTGAAACACTACTCTTCAACAACATTTTTCCCATTGCTGAAACACCACTCTTCAACAACATTTTTCCCCATTTTCCCATTGCTGAAACACCACTCTACAACAACATTTTCCCCATTTTTCCCATTGCTGAAACACCATTTCTTCAAGAATATTTTCCATTGTTGAAACATCACTCTTTAGCAACATTTTTTTTCATTCTTTTCCTATTGCTGAAACACCACTTTTTTGGCATTACCCATTTTTCCATTGCTAAGACATGACTATTCAACATTTCCTGTCATAAGAACATCTTCTTCATCCCTTTTTCTCTCACTTCTCCTATTTTTCATACTACATTATGTCCTTTCACTACCTTCTCCCATGATTAAACAAACCCTTGATACAATTTCTTTCATAATTTCAAAGTTTCTTCCATGATTACTACAGATCTATTATGAACAGGCACTATATTTTTTGAAGTACGAATCAAAGGTAAAGAAGATGTATGTAAACTTTATATGTAAATACAATTGAACTATGGCTAATGAGAAGATCCCGATTCATTATTACCATGATCCCCATACACTTGAAGTCATTATTTCAACCGTAGTTGGGGGGTGGGGAATATCGAAACTTTATGCCATCATTTCACACGAACTAACTACCGTCACTTCTTTTTACCCATTATCTTGTCTTTTCACCATCATTTACATGCCCTCATCCACAAAACTTACGCTGTTCGGGTGCGGTTACTCGACTCTATGATTGTGCATTTTATTGAGCTAAATAACTATGGGAGGTCCTGTTATACGATACGATCCCGCCATGACAACCCTGCTAGAATTGTACCCAAAACTCTACCAAATATTTTAGCAAGAAGGCTGGCTGGGTTATTTTCAGAGGCTCCAGGAATTTGATCAACAACAGGTTCTTCAATTTGCTCAGAATCTTCAAGAAGACCATTCTATTTTTCAAGGGGTTCGGATTCTAGTCACAGAGGATGATATAACACAGGTTTCAGGTCTTCCCGTCACTGGCATTCGCTGGTTCAGCTGCAAACACATTATTCTTAATGCCCAATAGGATTTTCTCTTGCCAGGAGAACAAGTTGAGCCTAAAGCCTGGGGTGTTCGACTTAGCTCATCACCGCCTCCTTGGCCGAAGTTGCAGAGTTTGTCAAGCACTACCTTACCTGTGAAGACCGATACCAAGTAGTTTACCAGTACGACTTTGTATTGTTATCTCATTTATGACATGCTAGAATGGTGAATATTCCTTACTATCTGCTCGGATGTCTTAGAAATATGTCGCATTATTGTAGATAGGTTAAAAATCCCATCCTTTCTCTCACCCATCACCGTCTCGTTCAATTACTCATCCAAAAGGGTTTCTCCCAACAAAACCCTCTCCTAAACAATCCACCCATAAACCCTTAGGAAGCTGCTGAACATCTTGAAAACCCTCATGAAGAGAAACCACAAAACCTTCCCGACCCTCCAGAAATACCTATTAATCTGCCTACAGATCCAAATGATCTAATTAACCCTCCTACCATACCAAGTCCACCCTACAATTTACCAGAATCATCTACTCCTACTATTCATATCCCTAGCGATGATTCTCAAGCAGATAAACTTGATAACCCTCCCTGCTCCATCACTGAGGAAAAACCCACTCACAAAAGAAAGAAGCAAACTACTACTTTTCGTGCCTTGTTACCTAGAAGATGAATGAGGGATTCAACAAAAGCAACAACTACTGCCACTACCCTAAACCCCCAACCCATTTTTCTAAAAGCTCATACACCTCCACCCTCCCAAATCCTGAAATTTTTACCTGTTCCACCCACCGGCACTGAAACATAAGAATTAGAGGCCCAGGGTGCTGCGACATCATTTTCTTTACATCAAGTAGTTGTCACACAAGAACTAGATACTCATTCAATAGCTGTCACACAAGAACCAGCCACTCATTTAATAGTTGTTACACAAGAACCAACTACAGCTGAAACAAAAGAACCAACTACTGATTTTGTTCTTGAAATACAAGAATCAAACGCCCAGGGTGCTGCAACACTATTTTCTTTACATCAAGTAGCTGAAACACAAGAATCAGCTGATGATTTTGTAGCTGCTCCACAAGAACCAGATACCGAGGTTGTGACTGTTACACAAAAACCAATCACCCCTCTTGATACACCTATGACAGATCAACAACCAAAACCAACAATGGCTTCTCTCTTACAAGAGAATGAGTTTTTAAGATCAGAACTGGAAGCTTACAATCAAGAGCTGGTAATGGCAAAGGAAGCCTATGATAGGGAACTTAATTTGTATACCTTAGTTCGTGCAGTGACCATGACAGAGAAAAACACAAAAGATGATCAGTATAGAGAGTATATGTGCAACCAATGTGGGGATATTTATGATCAAGAAGGCTACAAAGTGGTTCAAATCCCAATGCTTGGAGCTTCCCCCACACCTACGACTTTTGTAGTTAAAAAAGAGGAACGCCCTACTATTACACAAGAACCAGTAGGACCTTCAAAAATTCCAAAAAACAAATCTAATCTATAGGAACCCTGGCCTACAACAACCATTAAATCCAAAGCTCCTATTTTTATTAGTGAAGCTGCTCAAACTCTGCCTATTGATGAATCTACCCCTCCTGGCAATATTAATACCCCTACTTTTGTGGAACAAGCCACTCAGACTCTACCTCATCCTACCACTTGCAATGCTAGAACAAAAACTCAACCATGGAATAAGCAGGTAATAATGAACAAATGGAAAAAGGAGTCTGTTATTACACAGGACAAAAGCTTGCAGGAGCACAAACTACTTTGGTTGAACCACATATATTCAAACTGGGAAGCTTTGGAGCAAACACACTAATAATCTCGTGCCCATAAGAAGAAGAATGAGGAGTTAAAAGGAAAATTGCTCCTGATGTTCGATTTGGTACAAAAATTGTTGGTTGCTAGGAAACCATCCCCAAATTACTCTATTTTCCTTACAGAATGACTTGATTTCTTTCAGATGAAAGCAATCAAAGATGGAAGAACCTATGCAGTATTCAAACTAGAAGATTTTGTTCAAACTTTTGCAGAAGCCTCTACTACTGATCAACATCTACTATGTGAGTTATATCTTCATAATGAAGCCATTCCTGAGAATAGACAACTTAATCTTAATCCTCTTGTTGGTGATATCCAGATTTATACACTCACCTCCTTCCTTGCCAACTAGATTACGTGGCAGAATGCTTTTCTAGCTGCCAGGCATAATGAAGATAACCGTCTCCTCTAGATACGACCAGAACCATAGAATGCTGCCACCTTTACTGTAGAATATTATCAATTTTTGAAGAAACCAGGGATGATTCAACATATGCGGCAACTACAGGCAACAATACTTCAGGATTTCAACAGTTTATTAAAACCAAAGAGACTACTACCCTCAAAGCAAATAACATGTTTTGGAAACAATCTTCTGAGGAAAGGCAGGAGCACAATCCCTTTAGTCCTACCAATCTTGAGACAACAATCTTCTGGGTACCCAGTTACATCAAATGTGTCCAGCAATGCGTTGAAAATTGGATAGGTTATCAGTTCCATTTTTCCATTTTGTGGATGCCAGCAGAGAAGTATCGGGATCATCATAGGTTGCCCAAGAAGGTTGAAGTAGTAGCCTGGCAAAGGAAACAATATGTTCAAGGATTCAGAGCCCCAACAGACAGTACTTTCTACAACTACTATTTAAGTAATTTGCATGCCAAGAGTCAGTATCCAGATTCTGATTCAGATTTAGATTGAAGTTGCCTGAGGAAATGCAATCTTTTTAGTTGGGGGGGATGTTAGGACCCTATAATGTACCTTTTTAATCATACTTTTTGCTATCATTACATCCTTTTCCCGCTCATATTTAATCCTACATTATCACCTTAATATATTTTTCCAAAGGTATATAACATTTCTTCTCTTTACTATATGTTTAATTTGTTTTACATGTAATTTTACATTACTTTCATACTTAGCCATTAATCAGAAATATATAGTTGCTAAAATGGTTTGAAGACTGCAGTTAATATATCATTGCTGCTTGAAGACCATGTTGCTGAAACAGTTAAACAATACACAAATCTTGTTGCTAAAACAGTCCGTGATTTGCAAAGCTGAAACAGTATTTCACATACAACAGTAACAAGAAAAGATAATTAAAGGAGCTGTTACACTGGCCACAACAACTTGTTGATGGGCGAAATTGATCGCTCGTCAACTGGAGGGGTGGATCTGGTTTGGGGTTGTCTAAATAACCCAATCCATTTGGATTAATCCACTCCGACGGGTTTAGAGGCTCCGTTGGCCGATCTAAGTCCTAGGAAAGTAAGAAAAACTAAGCTAAATAAACTAATCTAAGTGAAAAACAGCTACTACAACCTATATACAAATCTAAAATATATTTACAGTTTTACTGGCTAACAAAATAATAATTCTACTTATTAAATATACAATGCCTAGATATATTTATATTTCTATTATATGTACAGTATTCACAAATTGCAAATTTTTAATCGAAAACCTACGAAAATCATATATCAATTGTCTTATGACAGCGAAGCAAGTATTTTTTGATTTTTATAATTTTTATGAAAAAGAAACGAAATGATAGCTATCTAACTAAGCAATAAAAGTAACAATCTGTATTATATATCTAACTCAACTACAGAGAATTATCATATTAATTAAACTATTAAAATAAAATAGCAAACTAACCTGAAATTATCATCTCCTATTTGTCCTGTACATAGGCATCTGCGTTCACTATTTGATGATGTCAACCTGCATTAGATTTTCCAATATTTCATGTAAACATGAAGCAACAACGCTTTTGAATGCTAACAACAGAATAGGTAAATGATGCAGCAACAACAATTTTATAGTTTACAAATAATCACATCAAGATAAATCTCACTGCAAAGATTTGTATATAACTGCTCATTTAACAAAGAAGATTAACCTTCTGTTCATTAAATTAAAACATGATAATTGCTATATGTAAAATGAGATACATCAAATATGGATGCTATTTAAATCACATCACATCAACCTGTAACAAATTTTGATATCTAAAGTATTCAATAATTTGATTACAAATTGAAATGAACTAAAACTTGAACAAAAGTATAATGTATTGAAAGATAAAGCCATACAAACATCCACTTTCATTCCAGTCTGAATAATCATCAATCCATAGTCTCTGCTCCCAAGTAGCGATGGTTTTTTTACAAAAATACTAGGTATATAAAGGCCACAGGATGAAAACATTCCTTATGGAAATTATCAAAACTGTTTGCAAAAAATTATGAGAACAATCTCCCAAATTCCTATTTCTATCTAAGACTAACAACCTAATCCAAAACTATGTAAAAAAAACATGTTCAAATATGACAGAGTCGATCCAAGATCCTTTAAAATTTGTGTGTACCTGAAATTGCACAAGAATACACGATTTCAGATTGTGTTTAGTTGTAAAATCAACAAAAATTCAAATTTTTATGACTAGCTACAGAATCTCACGATTCTGTAGCTAGTTATTATTTACAAACATAATCGTATTGTATCAATTCAATCATAACAGAAATAGATGCACTTGAGAAAACAAATCCTTTATGCTAATTCAAAGAAAACAAAATCATTTTAAAATCACTTTTGAAACACCATACCTCGGTTTCAGGGATACGATTCGATCAAGCTATTTTTGAATTAACAATGGCAGTGGCCACCTCTACATTTTTGAAAACGAGAGAGCCTGTGGTCTTCTGCCTTTTATCATTAGCTTGCAGTTTGTCATTTTCTTTGGTTAACACATTTACTCGGTCCTCCAAAGACTCGATTCAGGATTCGAGTAGAGGGACATCTATATAATATCGATCGAGCCAAGAGTTGCATTCATTGCACCGTGGTTGATCAAGCCGTGTAATTACAGGTGAAGAATCTCTTAATTTACCAGCAGTTCCATTGTCGAGTTTGATCCCGGGGAAGTTGGGGTCATCTCTAAGGCATGGCGGGAGATTCGACACGTAGTCATAGGGCTTGACTAAACAAAGGCCGTGTGAGTATGGATACTCCTCGGTTAGAAATCACTCGATTTCAAAATCTAAATCTTCACTCAATACAATTGGTTTTTGATCTGTGTTTTGTTTAGGTTTATTGCGAGCACACCTTGATACCCAACACGCAGCCTTCTTACCCTTTCAATTGACATCATTATTACCCTTACCCTTTTTCCTTGCAGACCTCTTAACAGGCTTACTGCCATCCTTTAGGCATGAGTCAGGCAGGGTGTTGGTTTGGGTAGGGTTCTGGTAGGTCGAGGGTTCAAGAGAGGGTAAGAGTGTAGGAGGGGGCACGATAGGCCCGACAAGGGTTTCGGTGACCATGGTTTTGTCCACTTGTCCAATTTTAGGACTGGTAAAGCCATTTCTCAACAAGAAAGCTTCCCAATAGTCGCCACTCAACCCCAAATGATGGACTATAATAATTTTAATTAAACAATGGTGGAAGAGGCTGGAGTCGGCTTTCTCCCTTTTGAAACGTTTAGCCATTTTATACAAACTCCAAAGAAGGAAATGTGTCATACTCAAAGGAAAATCTATGAAACTCATAAGCAGTCGGAGGTGGTATAGGAAAACTAAACCGTATTTACCCTCACATGTAATGAATTGCTTGATAATGGCCAACAAATCATGCCACCTAGACTTAAGAGCTGTAACTGGCATACCTTTGTCACAACTGTTGATTTTTCTCGAAGTAAACAAGAGCGACCATGGTACTTCATCCACCTTCAAATTTTTAAACCATTTCTGCCCTTTGGCTAGCAGACCAGTGGCTGAGCTGAGGAAATCCTCGATCAATTCAAGTTGGATGTCCCCATATTTGGCCCTGCATCCATCGAATGTAAGGGCGAATTGCTAAGTGACTGCAAGGTTGAAACCTTCGATTTTTTCAATGAAAACTAACTAGCCATTCCTCTCCAGGTCCTCTCGGGTGTTATCGAATAGCGGCAAAGTTTGGACACCATTGGGTTTGATTCGCACTATAGGAGCCATAGCAGATAACACACGGTCAACAGGGTAATTGGTGAGGGGGTTTGACAGGGTAGACACAGAACCATTTTCCCGCAGCTTCCCCAAAACAAGCAGAGGTAGCCCAAAATGCAAGGCAGGATGTTAATTCTTATGCGTGCGAGGGTGGTCTAGTAATTTGGGACCATGCAAAACTATCATGTCAGCTGTACAATCGACGACGCCTTGGTAAAATGTTTCATTCAAAGCATAATAGTGTATATCAAAAGCATTGCAAACAACATGCCAAACGAATAATCATTGAAAACCATGACATGCATAACCAAAAAAATCGATCCGAATGTTAAATAAACAATGGAATTTGTATGATTTAAAAGAAACACCAATATGTCGACCATTGCACCAATGATTACATCAAAGACACCAACATGTCAAGTGAACCACGATTTGACCCAAAATTAATGTGTTCAAAATAACCATTGCATCAATGATTTGATCAAAGACACGAAAATATCAAATAACCATTGCATCAACGAATTTATAAATCGAAACCATATTAACAATAGTCAAATGCAAAGTGAGTGGTGGTTTGGTGCTTTGATAAATGTGTGACCAGTAGTGAGTTGGAGGTAAAAGAGTTATGACCACATAAAAAAATAGGTTTATAACAATCCAAAAGATCATTCTAATGCCATCAACATGAATTCCAACTCTAGATTTTCACGCTTGCAGTTGTGAAAATGAAAACGAACAACAGGTATGCGAAAGCGAAAGATAATAGTGTCATTTTATTTTAAAAAATTGCGACGAGTAATGAGGGTTCAAAACCCTTGTGTAGGCAGCTTGTAAGGAAAATATAGAAATGAAAATGGCTGTCAGCAATGGCGACACACTGGTAGAAGCAGTTATCTCTGCCAAACGAACAAATCCAGATTAGGATAATGAGAATAATTCTAACTCAAAAACAACCAGAAAATTGTTTAAACATCGTCATCAATAAAAAATTTCAGCTAGTTATTTAAAAAGATGAAAACTAATAACAGTCTTAATAAAAGTGAGTCACGATGTTAAGGATAAAGTCTCCAATATTGTTGACAAAGCCACTGCTGCTAGCAGGCGTCCATAGCCTCGACAGGGTTTCCATTTAACCCACTCTGATATCCGTATCCTGCCAGGAAGTTCCAGATCAGAATAAAGGACATTTTAAGGTCAAGAGGTTCCATATTTACAAATTTTCATATACCCGACATTGCTTTGCTGCCAGCGGGCCTGTTCAGTACCTCGATGAAGTTATCTTGGCATCATGCATGAATTTACCCGCTGCCAGTAGACCTGTTCAGTATCCCGACGGGTTTACAAGCACTTCCCACAACTCTTTTAATGATTTATTTGGTTTTTAAAGATATATAATTGAGCGGGGTGACGCTAAAAATTATGATATTTTGGACATATTTAAATAAATTACAGACCTTGAGAAAGATTTTTTAAACTATCATTCATTAAGATCGAGAGATAGTTTGTTAATAAACCGACCTTCGAAGGCAGGGATGCATCTTCTGAGTTGTTCCCTTAAGGAATAGGGAAAGCGTAAGAAGAAAAATGGATGATCGTGACAGGCAGCAATTATAGATTGAAATCAATAAACTCTTTCCAAACAATAGGCTTTCTTTAACATGTTTGTAAATTTCAGAAGCATATCATAATTGATGTTTAGACAATCTTTCAACAGTCATTTCAGAGGAATTTTTTTTTTGTATTCTTTGTCTGAACAGTTCATAATGCAGGTGTGTGTATTTCAAAAGTAAAAACTGATAAGCATAAGAGAGAAATCAAAACCACACAAAAAAAAATGAAAAGCAAACAAAGGACAAAAAATATTTACATAGTGTACAAAGGGTTGTCATCAAGAAAAATACCTTTTTAGAGCTTGTCCATTCACCGAATAGGTGTCTGGCTGTCCCTCTAAACTTTTTAATCTAAAAGAGCTGGGGCCCAACTTCTCAGCAATAAAAAATGGTCCTAGCCACAAGTTCTGAAACTTCGTATGCTCTCCCTTTCCCTCATGTGGTTTGTCCCATTTTAGGACAAGGTCACCTACTTAAAATTTTCTGTCAGAGGCAGAGTTGGAATCAAACCATCTTTTAACCACTAGTTGATGCTGATCCAACTTTCGTTTTGCTTGAGCCCTCACTTCCTCTAGTTTTAATAATGCGTTAATTCGATTCTCCAAAGGGGAGTAGTTCTCTTCCTGTACTTTCTGTGATAGATGTAGTGAGGGAAGAAGAGTATGTGGTGGTAGAATTGCTTCTCTACCATAGATGAGAAAGAAGGGAGAGTTACCCACAACAGTTTTCGGAGTTACTCTATCAGTCCAAATTGCGTTTAACAGTGCATTATGCCAATTTTTGTGATTTTTAGATATCGTTCTCTTGATGATTTTAATCAGATTCTTATTAGTTGATTCTGCCAATCCATTGCCTTAAGGGTAATAGATGGCAGAATATTTTAATTTAGTTCCTTTTTCTAGAGAAAACTCACTCATCTCAAGAGATGAAAAATATGAAGCGTTATCGAATACTAAATAGTCAGGGATACCAAAATGAGAACAATATTTGAATTTAAAAAGGAAATTACCTGATTGGTATTTACAACTCTTAATGGGACAGCTTCAGACCACCTAGTAAAGTAATCTGTGGCTGTTATGATAAACTTATGCTACTGTGAGGATGACAGATTGATTGGACCTATAATATCAAGACCCCACTGCTAAAAAGGGGAGTCTACTGAAACAGGCTGCAAAGGGAAGGCTAGTTTCTGTATCCGCCCAGATGCTTTTTGACAAATAACACACTTGTGACACAAGACATGAGCATCTCTAAAAAGTGTAGGCCAGTAATAACCTTCTCTTAATACTTTGTGGGCAGTGGTATCCCCACCAAAATTCCCACCAGCTTCTCTTGCGTGCAATTCTAATAAGACCTTTTCTGCTTCATCTTTCTCAAGACAGCGCATTAGTACTCCATCAAAATTTTGACGAAACAAAATACCATTAATCAACTGAAAGGAGACAGATTTTAATCTTAACACTCTTCTTTTAGTGGGATCTAGGTGATGGGTGGCTGACCCATGTTCAAGACAAAATTTTATATCATCATACCAGGGACTGACAAAGTTTTGTACACAACAGATTGAATTTTGGTTGCATTGTCCTGGGTTTGACACATCGTTTTCTTCTTGCTGTCCCGCTGCTGAGTCAACGACTAACTTGCATAGCCCTTGGCCTCTCACTATTTGTGATGGGGTGATTTTTGTGTCATACTCTTGTAAGGAGGTGACCCAATTCGCCCTCTTTTCGCCTAGTTCTTTCTGCACTAACAAATTTCTGATGGCCGGGTAAGGGACAATAATTTTCATCCTAAATTTCAAAAGATAAGATTGGAAGTGCTTTACTTCTTTAAAAATAGCATAGGCTTGCTGATCTACCACTGGGTAATTAAGTTCTATGCCTTTGAAAGTAGAGCTCATAAAGGCAATTGGGACTTCATTGTTTTCAACGTTCTTTTGAGTTAGGACAACAACGTAGGAGAGGTGAGAAGAAAATGTGTAGAACGTGAAGTCTTGCGAAAAGTCAGGGCTCATGAGAGAAGGAGCGTCTATTATGGCCTTTTTTATTGAATTAAAAGCTTGGTTTTCTAAGGGTCCCCAATGATATTGTGTGTCCTTTTTATTAAGTTCTATAAAGGTCTTACCATTTTTGAGAAACTGGGGACGAATCTCCTGAAAAAGTTTATCTGGCCTAAGAAAGACTGCATAGAATTTTTTGACGAGGGAGGGGGAGTTTCGAGATGACTTGAGTCCTTTTAGGGTCGATAATCATCCCTTTGCTTGATACAATAAATCCTAAGAGCTTACCTTGTTCTACTGCGAAGATAGATTTTTTAGGATTCAAGGAAATGCCATACTTACGACATCGTTGTAGAATGAATCTCAAATGAGCTAGATGATCATCTTTTTTTTTTGAGAATATAGTAACATAATCTAAGTAAACTACGACAGATTGATTTATTAAGCCTTAGAAAGCGATGTCCATCGCTCTCTGGAAAGTGGCACCAACATTAATAAGTCCAAAGGGAATTTTCCTATAAGCGTAGGTGCCCCATGGAGTACGGAAGGTAGTTTTAAG
>JZKD02S0105967.1:14271-24590 GCA_000966675.3 Picea glauca | reverse complement strand
GTACTTTTCCCTTCATTAGTCATTATCCAATCTCCTATATTTTAGAGGAGAATATTCCACCTGGAGAATATTCTCTTCAGTTGACACTTCAGTTTGACTAGTTGAGTTGAGTCTATATGCTTCATTGGTTTTGTCACCATGCAACATTGGGATCATCACCATGTTCATGCACACTTACCTTGGTGTCATCACCATATTGGCACATTACCCTTGATTCCTTGATATACTCCTCACTACACTCCGTTTCTGTCAGTTAACTGAAGACTGATTGACTAGTTAACTCAACTAGGTGGCAGTTCACTCCCGTAACTTCCTGAGAGACTACACTAGGTGGAAATTTACTCTCGTAACTGCTGGTGTGTGTCCATATCACTCTATAACACCACTATGGCTCATTACTTACTCATGTATGCTATATATATTTTAAATTATTCACTCTTTGAGTGTGGAATATGGTTAATGAGAATTATTCCATTCTTTCTCTCTTGCTTCTTCTTTCTCAATTTTTCTCTGCAAATCTGTGTAGTATTTTCTAGATAGATCTATTATGTGTAGGTTCAACACATTTACATGGTATCAGAGCCAATGGATTTCTAATAAAAATATACACCAAATTATTTTTGCAGGTATTGAAGATTGAAGAACGCAGAAAATATGGAATATATGTTTTACTGACCGATAATACTTCTCATGCCTCATAACCATTTGGAGTGGAAGCCAAAGATTCTAATTCTTATCAAAAGTAGAGGATTACACTAAATAACCATGGAAATGGAAGTAGAGCCTGATTCCGCCTATGAGAAAAATGACTTTCTTAATAGACAAGATATGGCCATAGGATTTATCTGCTTGTCTATTTCTCCAGAAATTCTCCACCAAGTATGTGATGTCTCACAAGATTTCACTCCAAATGAATTATGGACCAGATTGGAGTTTCTATTTTGGAATAAAGAATATGGTGAAGAATACATGCAGGGGATTGGAAATATAGAGCCAGAAGAGAAATCGTTAGAAGATCAAGCCTCTTATTATGAAGAGTCTTCTACAAAAGTATTTGCACAAATTTTTATCCCATTAATTGAATATAATGTCTACTCCATTTCATATTTTTTTCTTTNTAAATTATTCACTCTTTGAGTGTGGAATACGGTTAATGAAAATTCTTCCATTCTTTCTCCCTTGCTTCTTCTTTCTCAATTTCTCTCTGCAAATGTGTGTAGTATTTTCTAGCTAGATATATTATGTGCAGGTTCAACACATTTACATGGTATCCAAGTCAATGGACTGCTAAGCAAAAACTACACCAAATTATTTTTGCAGGTACTGAATATTGAAGAACGCAGAAAATATGGAATATATGTTTTACTCACCAATAATACTTCTCACGCCTCGCAACTATTTGGAGTGGAAGCCAAAGATTCTAATTCTTCTCAGAAGTAGAGGCTTATACCAAATAACAATGGAAATGGAAGTAGATCCTGATTCCGCCGATGAGAAAAATGACTTTCTCAATAGACAAGATATGGCCATAGGATTTATCTGCTTGTCTGTTTCTCCAGAAATTCTCCACCAAGTATGTGATGTCTCACAAGACTTCACTCCAAATGAATTATGGAATAGATTGGAGGTTCTATTTGGGAATAAAGAAGATGGTGAAGATTGCATGCAATGGATTGGAAATATAGAGACAGAAGAAAATCCGTCAGAAGATCAAGCCTCTTATTATGAAGAGTCTTCTACAAAAGTATTTGCACAAATTTGTATCCCATTAATTGAATATGATGTCTACTCCATTTCAGATTTGTTTTTTGAATTTGATGTGGAAGATATAATTGAATTACTCTTGGGAAAATATACAATTTTAAAAAACATATTGCCCGAAACTGAGTCCGGGAAGTGAAGTTACGATCATTTTAAAATCAATTTTTTTTTAGCATTTTTCCGAAAACGGCTGCACGGTTTTCAAAGTTTCATCCAAAATTTATTTGGATCTTCTTCATTACAAGAAGAGAAAGTGGATATGTCTGGACATCTTCTATAGTGGGAAAACCCCCCTATGGACTACACTAGGTTTCTAAAGTACAGACAGAGCTAACCGTCTAAAGTCTCCTACTTTTAACAACTATCCCGACAACACCCCACATTCATGCATAAAGTAAAAAGTATAGGGATCAGGTAGTCTTACCTTAAATTCCACGTCTAGTGTCGATCCCTTTGTGTTTGATCGATTCTTGACTGCAAATCTCCTCTCAAGGTTGACCTACATTCACCAAAAAACAAACAAGAAACTATGAACATGCATCTTATATATGGATTAGTGGGTTAGATGTCATAACAAAAATGTAAATCAAACATGAAGATTGAACACATCATATGGCGGGACGGAAAAATTACTTCTTTATATTAATCTCACAAAGTCACTTACAAAATAAGATCGACGATTGCTACTCGAACCCGGTCATGGGCTCGTCTTCACTAAGCTCCAACTGCTTCCACGTATCCTTCTTCTCTCACACTTCTCTCTAGAGACCAGGCATGGGCTTATGGATGAGGAAAAATGAAAGAATAGGGAATTCTGGCTCAAAAATCACAATGTGGCTGCAAATTCTTGGGGCAAGGGAGGAAAGAAAAATGGGCATAGTTTCACTATTGCTATGTTTCTTCTTGGAATGAGATCCCAACACCTCTTTTTATATGACAAAAATATGGTTATTCAGTTGGGTGATGGGCTATAGGCGGTCAATTGGTTGGGAAACTACCCAATAGCCCGTAATCTCAACGAATTCCCTTGCAAATTTTTATTTTTTGCAACTTTTGTGGGTATACGCGGGATGTAATGGTGCAAATAACATACATACATGGGAAATAGTGGCGCAACCAGCGTACATATGCGGGTAGTAGTGGTCCAGGGCGCATACATATTCAAAAATAATGTTTTTAAGAAGAGTTGTTCTGTATTGGCTTGGAAAAATAGTAAGTAAGATGGACTGATGCCAGGTCTGCATGTGTGGTGCAATTTAGGGTTATAAAATATGCCCCCTAATGCATGAGGTTAGAAGAGCATCTGATGGTCGAAATACATTACAAATATTTACCAACATATAAACCAAGTGATCCCGAGACCAGAGTTCGGGAGGTGCCATCTGCAAAATAACAATTATTTCACTGAGGTGGGTATACCCATGCTCAGGATGAAATAAATAATGGATTCCAATCAAATACACTGCAGATCCATGTAATATAACTATATAAATTGTATCTGCGAGAAATACACAACAGATCTACATCTCAAAATCAAATATATATACATGTATAGTATCCATGTTCAAGAAGCCAACAATGCCTAATGGATGAAGATGAGGTCTTCAGAGCTCAAGAAACAACTTCAAGATCTTCAAAACTCGAGTAGGAGTGTAATGTGAGTGTACAAATTCACTACCTAGAGGTCTTTGAATGCTCATCGGGGAACGAACAAGAGGATCTCGATGATCAGGCAGAGAACTTCATTGATTTCAAACAAGGACTTGATTGGACTTTAGGGATGGTTGAGCATGAGGGAAAGAGACAAACTGTATAAAGGTCAACTCAAGTTGGGTAAAACTTCCCTTGGAAAATAGCATGACTGATGATCAGACTCAGGCAGCATGACATTGACATAAGTTCACGATGCAAGACTCAATGCAAACTCTCCATGTGTTTGGAAGGATAACCAAACAGAGGAGGACACAAATCTATGTTACTAGAACAAATTCCCAAGGTCATATTAAATCCCAAATCTTGACGAACAAACATAAGGATGTGCTTTGTCCAAGGGTGACTCATTGTGCTTCCATAAAAAGAAAATACTTTTCCCATCCTCTTTTTGGGGTATATTTGATTTTTTTGTCTTTTTCAATATTTTGAAAGCTTGAAAAAGAACAAAAGAATGATACGTTACAAAGGAGGAACGAGTGTCGCAAGCATACTAGTTCCAAGTGCAAGGAACATACTAATGCTCATAGAAAGGAGACATGTGCAGGAAAAAGGACACCTGGGAAAATTCCTCCATGGATCAAGGTGTCAGATCGTAGAGGAAAAATGCTACAAGGCTTGCGTATAAGGCATGCTTTAAAGGTTCAGTTGAGAGAAACATGGAGCCGACATTAGGCCAAAAATGCAGGAATGCAAATGCGATTAGCAGGACATGATGAAACCCCCTTTAATGTATTTTTTATGAGCCCAGAGAAGGTAAGCTCGATGGTTTTTCATTTTTAGAGAGTCTGAAGAAACATAAAAGAAGACTCCACTGGGGTACCTTTTTCGAAGATAGTCTAGTCGGTTCGAAAAAGGGGTTAAATAGCACCGAAAATACATCTATTTAAAACCATTTTAACGAGTGTGATAAAGACAAGATCACTCGACAATATTTTCAATTTTAAGCAGTCTAAAAAGAGCTTAACTATAGACTCACTGCCTTTTCTAGATTTAGTCTCCTTATCCTGAAAAAGTGAAATTTGATGAGGAGAACTCTCTCGGAGAGACGAATCTTCCGAGGTGTACCTTTTTCCTCCTTAATCTAGAGGCTAAAAAAAGGGGTAAACTCATGCCAGTATATTTTTTTCTGAACCAATTAACGAGTGTGAAAGAACAAGGTCACTCGGTGATCTTTTCAATTTTAAGGAGTCTGAAAAGAGCTTAACTATGGAATTCGTAGAGGACGTTATTTTGGACCATTTTAACTAATGTGAAGGAACAAGGTCACTCGACTATATTTTCAATTTTAGGGAGTCTGAAAATAGCTTAACTATGGACTCCATGGGGGTCCTTTTTCATAAATTTAGTCCCTCAATCTTGAAAAAGGGTTAAAATTATACCTGAGAATACTCTTCTAGCAAACTGAAGTTCCTAGAGCGTACCTTTGTTCGTACAATTGACCGTCCAGACCAAAAAAAGGGTAAACTATCGCCAGACAGACATGCGTTCAAGTTTTAGTTTGGAGAGCATAAAGGAAAACAAGATCACTCGACAAAATTTTCATGTTTATAGAGTCTGAAAAGGGCTTAAAGAAGACTCTAGGGGGCTATGACTCATGTATGCAACTGGTTCAAGTAGAGCCCACTGCTAGGCTCAGACCAAGAGTCTCTTCGATAGTCAACTTGGAAAGTCTCCCAAAAGGGAAGAAAACACAAAACACGGTGTAAGTCCTCCCACGATATAGAAACCGTAGTCATGGCTTCAAGGATAGACTCATCTGAAGGAAATTCAAAATCCGAGAAATCACACAAACAAAAGTCGACAGTCCCAAAGTGTGAAGTAAACTGACCATATTCCATATGACGATGGATTCTCTGGCTAGGATTGGCAGAGTCTATCAACGAAGAATCACAACCATGTGGGCTTGAGAATCTACAAACAATGAGATCAGACTCAGAAGGAGACTCAAGATCACTTGGACCAAGAGGGGGAAGCAATGGATCCCATGCCCCCATTGGATACACCAATGGATCAATTGCTGAGACCAAGTCTTGAGAAGGCAAACATGATTTCATAGGTTCATGCTCAGAAGAAATTGAACACTGAGGATACGACACCGCATAATTAACCCATGGTGGGGTAGAGTCTACATGAACACTAGGAACATATAAAGGGGCAGCTTGAACTAACGTTGAATTAGGATGGTGATTATCAGATGTCATCTAGTCGATAGTGACAATGCTTCCATTGTGAGGGAAATGCATCACCCAGAAGAGATTAGACACCACATCATTCATAGCATATACATAATCATGCCCGAGAAGCATATTCGTAGAGGACGTGACACCACTATAACATCAACAAGGACAGTCTTCCCACCTAATGAGATAGGCAACTGAAGAAGAACCCCCAAATATTCACTAGGACATCTGTCAAAAGCCAATATCTCATGCGAAGTAGACACAAGATTAGGAGATCCCAAGACTTTCCAAACTGAGGAGGATAAAATACTTGCAGAGCCTTCTTCATCCACAATACATCGATAAATGTTTGTTGAATTAACTTCAACCCTTATTTGAAAGGGTGTGGAAGAAGGAATATGAGGCTCAACAAGATCATTCCAATCAAAGGAAACCATCCTAGGGTTTGGAGGGGGTGTGCTCAGAATGATCAGAATGCCCCCTTGTTCTGAAAGTACTAAACTGGAAATGCTAAAAACATAGTGGTATACACATCATTCCCTAAGAGAAGAGTGGGATCATTCGAATACTGCGTTGGCATGACCACTTTGGTAGACTCGACACTCTCTAAGAGAAGAGTGGGATCAGCCGATGACTGCATCGACATGACCACTTTATCAACCAATGGTTGAATAGGCTGTAAGACTACATGGTCTAAAGGCACCTCACCCCCCAAAAGAGGAGTGGGATCAACTGATGACTACATCAACATGACCACTTTCTCAACCAATGGTTGAATAGCTATGAGACTACATGGTCTAAAGGCACCTCACCCCCTAAAAGAGGAGTGGGACCAGTCGATGATTGCATCGACATGACCACTTTCTAAACCAATGGTTGAATAGGCTACGAGACTACATGGTCTAAAGGCACCTCACCCCCCAAAATAGGAGTGGGATTAGCCGATGACTGCATCGACATGACGACTTTCTCAACCAATGGCTGAATAGACTATGAGGAAACCTTATAAGACTTAGAATCAGAAGATCTTGTAGACAGGGACCACAATATTTGTACCTCTGGAATGCCAGAGCACATATGAGTAAGGTGATCTCCCTTGCAAAGCTTACAAGGGAACTTATGCTTACATCCTATCTGTCTAGGTTTTTCAATAGAATCAATGCCCCTAGCATGGCTAGCAATGGCTGGTTGCACATCTCCAACATGAATTGCAGAGGTCGGTGATGGGTCGATAACATGACTTGTAGAGGCTACAGACCTATTACCAGTATGACTAGTAATGACTGGAATTTTCCCCCCARCATGACTTGCAAAGGGTGGGTKCTTKCCGCCAGCATGACTTGTAGAGGTTGGGTGCTGGTMTTCAACGTGACATGYAGAGGTTGGCRACCTATCTCCAACATGAYTCGCAGAKGTTGGTGATTTCTTCTTCCTATTCTTCCTCTTTCTAATTCGTTTAGACTTTYGGTTACTAGTAACTATACTTTCACCAGAGGTGGGAGAAGGAGGACGAGAAGACTTTGCTGGCGAAGGAACATCAACATGGTGCCCATGACATAAGGTTMTTAACTGATAATCATCAAGAGAATTCAGGACATTTGGAACGGTACCCAACCAAACTGGTAATCCCACATTCAACCTAGGAATGTACAAAGTAGCCATCAAAGGGACACCAACATTTCCAAAGAAAGGAAAAGCACAAGAATTCCCTTGCAAAGGGGTTCCTTGGTTGGTATCGTCAATAAATTTATCCATGAATCTCTTATGCATGGGTTCTCCCCTTGTGGGATCGTTCAAAATCGTAAAAGTATCACACACTGACTCCGACAAACCAGTGTTATCAAAACAATGCCTATAAAGAGGAGGCTCCACGTTTCTAAGCAGAAGACCAAAAAGTCCTCACGACCGACAGAGTGGGCAGTCTACCACCCTAGGTCAAAGACCCAAAGAAATGACTGACTAACTCACTATGGAAAACTAAGGAGCACATAGCTCACACTAAAATTTCCTAGAGGAAAATCAAGCAAATGAATAACTAGTAGGAAGAACAGTTATTCCAGCCAACACTAGAGCAACTTACCAGTGCAAGTGCAACTCGAACACAGAAGCACCCTCTGGGTGTACTTTGCAAAGACTGGCCCGACATATTCCCTAGGTACTGCAGTATACCCCCGCAGTCACATGTGTAAGTCCCTAAAATAAAGGCAACTAGGTTTCCAGCTCGTGAACAGTCACCAGGCAGGTACAGTCGATAGTCGGGTGGACCGCAATGAGTAGGGTAACTAAGGCCGAAACCTACCGAGGGTATCAAAATAAAGTGGTCTGGAAGACAACAAAGGACCTTGAATGGATTCAATATTCACAAAGCTTCGTGGCAAATGCAACCAACAATATCCCATGAAAAATCCTCAATATGCGTTCCCCACTACACTTGGTCCAACTTTGGAGGGGTTATCTCTGCTACCTTTCCGCATGAGACCTCATGTTTATCCCATGTGTTAGAGGGGGGTCCTGGATAACTTCCACGTTTATTGGACTTTAAAACTTCCTAACTCAGACTCCAATGTTTGATTTAACGGCCTTGAAGAGTTTCCTCTCTAACCTAATTCAAGGCCCTAACCCTAAACTAGTTGGTTGACCCTACAAACATAAAAAGTCTAGTTAATTTTAGATTAGCGTTCTCTTTTATTGGATTGATTTACTCAAAAAGGGTGCAATAGTGAAACTGATGTTGTTAAGACTCTTGCGAAAAATGAAACTTATGAGAACACTAGCAAAGAAGTATTATATTTCTTATTTTTATTTTGAAATGATTTTAAGATGAGAAGAAAACAAAATACTATGCTAATTTCTTTTTCTTTTTCAAATAACAATGCAAATAAAATGCCAAGAAAGAAAGAGACCTAACAAGCTAAGTTTTTTTTTTTATATTTTCTTCCAATCAAAGAAGAAGTAAAAAAAGATTCTAAAAGAAACTGATGAATACATGATTCATGCCTCCCTCGACCATGAGGGGCATTTGTTTTTCAAAATGCAACTCATTTTTCTTAAAATTTCAAGCTAAAAATAAGTTAAAAAAGATAGGAAACATAAGAGATCTTTTTTCAAAAGACAAGAAAACTGACGTCAAACCCAGGCTAAAGACTGTAACAACAAATATGAGTACTAGATCAAGAAACCCTTGAGAAGTCAAACTTTAATAAGGGAAGAGGATGATTGTCTCTTCTTACGAAAAAGGCTTCCTGACACAAGCACGCTACTGACACTTAAGTAGCCTGTGTATACCCGCGGGCTGTCCAAAGGTAGGGCATGTATGTATGTGTGCAGACCCACTGTAGGTCGCATACACCTGTGTAACTTCTCAAAAAAATAAAACTAACAATCAAGCTAACCAGGTAGGGAGTACTGGTATGGAAGACCAGAGAAATCAAAGAGGGAATTAAACCAATTAAAACACCCCAAAACATCCCCTAAAAACCCTAGAGGTTCCCCAATATAGTCACCAATTTTTCTATAGTGGGAAAACCCCCCTAAAGACTACACTAGGGTTCTAAAGTGTAGGTAGAGCTAAGTATCTAAAGTATCCTACTTTTAACAAGTATCCCGATAACACCCCACATTCATGCATAAAGTACAAAGTATATGGATCCGGTAGTCTTACCTTAAACTCCATGTTTGGTGTCGATCCCTTTGCGTTCGGTCGCTTCTCGACTGCAAATCTCCTCCCAAGGCTGACCTGTAGTCACCAAAAGAAAAAAAAGAAACTACAAACACACATCTTATATATGAATTACTGGGTTAGATGTCATAACAAAAATGTAAATCAAACATGAATATTGAACACATCATATGGCGGGATGGAAAAATTACTTCTTTATATTAATCTCACAAAGTCACTTACAAAATGAGATCGATGACTGCTTCTCGAACCCGGTCCTGGGCTCCTCTTCACCAAGCTCCAACTGCTTCCACATATCCTTCTTCTCTCACACTTCTCTCTAGAGAATGGGCATGGGCTTATGGATGAGGAAAAGTGAAAGAATAGGGAATTCTGGCTCAAAACTCACAATGTGGCTGAAAACTCTTGGGGTAAGGGGGGAAAGCAAAATGGGCAAGGTTTCACTGTTGCTATGTTTCTCCTTGGAATGAGACCCCAAAACCTCTTTTTATATGACAAAAATATGGTTATTCGGTTGGGTGATGGGCTATAGGAAGTCAATTGGTTGGGAAACTACCCAATAGCCCGTAATCCCAACAAATTCCCTTGCAAATTTTTATTTTTTGCAACTTTTGTGGGTATACATGAGCTATAATGGTGCAACTAGCATATGCATGTGGGAATTAGTGGTGCAACTAGCTTACATACACGGGCAGTAGTGGTGTAGGGCGCATACATATTCAAAAATAGTGCTTTTAAGAAGAGTTGTAATGTATTGGCTTGGCAAAATAGTAAGTAAGATGGCTTGATGCCAGGTCTGCATGTGTGGTGCAATTTAGGGTTATAACAACATCTCAATGGTGCATATACTTCATCATATCCATGCATACATCTACATATTCAACAAAATATTCAACGAGCACAAACTTGCAGAGTTGTGAGGTCTTCTTGGAGTGAAGAAAAAGGTTGCTTAGCAATTTCTTTTTGTTCCTTCTCTTTTTTTATGC
>JZKD02S0105967.1:0-14180 GCA_000966675.3 Picea glauca | reverse complement strand
ACATGGCCTCGTTACCGGGACCCATTCTTTATTTTCACCATAGTGATGTTTAGGGGGGGGTGTTGGAGTTACTTGACACATACCTATATGATTTTTGCTAAGGTTTTTCCTTGTTTATTAGTCATAATTAGTCATTATCTAGTCTCCTATATTTTAGGGGAGAATTTTCCACCTAGAGAATATTCTCTTCAGTTGACACTTCAATTTGACTAGTTGAGTTGAGTCTAGATGCTACATTGGTTTTGTCACCATGCAAAAATTGGATCATCACCATGCTAATGCTCACTTGCCTTGGTTTCATCACCATATTGGCACATTACCCTTGATTCCTTGATCTACTCCTCACTACACTCTATTTCAGTCAGTTAACTGAAGACTGATTGACTAGTTAACTCAGCTAGGTGGCAGTTCACTCCCATAACTTCCTGAGAGACTAGACTATGTGACATTTTACTCCCGTAACTGCTGGTGTGTGTCCATATCACTCTATACCACCACTATGAATCATTACTTAATCATGTATCCTATATCTATTGTAAATTATTCACTCTTTGAGTGTGGAGTATGGTTAATGAGAATTCTTCCATTCTTTCTCTTTTGCTTCTTCTTTCTCAATTTCTCTCTGCAAATGTGTGTAGTATTTTCTAGCTATATATATTATGTGTAGGTTCAACACATTTACATGGTATCAGAGCTGACAGACTGCTAAGAAAAAGCTACACAATATTATTTTTGCAGGTACTGGAGATTGAAGAACATAGAAAATATGGAATATATGTTTTCCTCACCGATAATACTTCTAACGCCTCATAACTATTTAGAGTGGAAAACAAAGATTCTAATTCTTCTCAAAAGTAGAGGCTTATACCAAATAACCATGGCAATGGAAGTAGAGCCTGATTCTGTCGACGAGAAAAATGACTTTCTCATTAGACAAGATATGGCCATAGGATTTATTTGCTTGTCTATTTCTCCAGAAATTGTCCACAAAGTATGTGATGTCTCAAAAGACTTCACTCCAAATGAATTATGGACCAGATTGGAGGTTCTATTTGGGNACATGGCCTCGTTACCGGGACCCATTCTTTATTTTCACCATAGTGATGTTTAGGGGGGGGTGTTGGAGTTACTTGACACATACCTATATGATTTTTGCTAAGGTTTTTCCTTGTTTATTAGTCATAATTAGTCATTATCTAGTCTCCTATATTTTAGGGGAGAATTTTCCACCTAGAGAATATTCTCTTCAGTTGACACTTCAATTTGACTAGTTGAGTTGAGTCTAGATGCTACATTGGTTTTGTCACCATGCAAAAATTGGATCATCACCATGCTAATGCTCACTTGCCTTGGTTTCATCACCATATTGGCACATTACCCTTGATTCCTTGATCTACTCCTCACTACACTCTATTTCAGTCAGTTAACTGAAGACTGATTGACTAGTTAACTCAGCTAGGTGGCAGTTCACTCCCATAACTTCCTGAGAGACTAGACTATGTCACATTTTACTCCCGTAACTGCTGGTGTGTGTCCATATCACTCTATACCACCACTATGAATCATTACTTACTCATGTATCCTATATCTATTGTAAATTATTCACTCTTTGAGTGTGGAGTATGGTTAATGAGAATTCTTCCATTCTTTCTCTCTTGCTTCTTCTTTCTCAATTTCTCTCTGCAAATGTGTGTAGTATTTTCTAGCTATATATATTATGTGTAGGTTCAACAAATTTACATGGTATCAGAGCTGACAGACTGCTAAGAAAAAGCTACACCAAATTATTTTTGCAGGTACTGAAGATTGAAGAACATAGAAAATATGGAATATATGTTTTCCTCACCGATAATACTTCTCACGCCTCATAACTATTTAGAGTGGAAAACAAAGATTCTACTTCTTCTCAAAAGTAGAGGCTTATACCAAATAACCATGGCAATGGAAGTAGAGCCTGATTCTGTCGATGAGAAAAATGACTTTCTCATTAGACAAGATACGGCCATAGGATTTATTTGCTTGTCTATTTCTCCAGAAATTGTCCACAAAGTATGTGATGTCTCAAAAGACTTCACTCCAAATGAATTATGGACCAGATTGGAGGTTCTATTTGGGAATAAAGAATATTGTGAAGATTGTGTGCAAGGGATTGGAAAGATAGATCCAGAAGAGAAATCATCAGAAGATCAAGCATCTTATTATGAAGAGTCTTCTACAAAAGTATTTGCACAAATTTGCATCCCATTAATTGAATATGATGTCTACTCCATTTCAGATTTTTTTTTTTTTTTTTTTTGAATTTCATGTCGAAGATATATGGCATGCATCTCAGGGGTCACATGCAGACACTTTTCCATGCGCAACGGATGCATCTCATGAGACAAAMAGGGAGCCACACACATCAGACTTAATTATGATATTTTGTGAGAAAAATTCATAGAAACAAATTGGATATTTGAATTCCTCTTGGGAAATATCTAATTTCAAAAAAMAAATCATCTAAAACAGAGTCTGGAAAGTGAAGTTATGGTCATTTTAAAATCAACAAAATTTCAGCGTTTTTTTTCTTCCGAAAACGGTCTCATGGTTTTGAAAATTTCATCCAAACTTTATTTGGATATTCTTCATTACAAGAAGAGAAAGTGGATATGTGTGGAAATATCAATGGTGCATATACTTCATCAGATCCATGCATACATCTACATATTCAACAAAATCTTCAATGAGCACAAACTTGCACAGTTGCTAGGTCTTATTGGAGTGAAGGACAAGGTTGCTTAGAAACAATTTTTTGTTCCTTCTCATTTTTTTTATGCATTGTAATTTGAGGGGAGGGGTTTCCCATGAGGTTTTCCCTCTTTCCTCACTTTATTTCAGTGTATCTTTTGTATTTGGGTACCTAACATGGCCTCATTATCGGTGTTAGCACCATAAGTCACCTTTGGATTGCGGCAGAGGTAAGCCTGATACCCATCCGTTTTATATGTTACAATGAATGAATAAGGGTGGTTGAATGGGCATAAACCCAAGAGAATATCGCTTTAACTTAGAATCTCAGACAAGGAAAAACATAAGCAAGTGAGGTCATGATCTAACTCCAGTCAGGAAGTTGAGTTTAAAATGAGTAGAGGGAAGACTTGGTGAGAAAATGTAAGAGTCTACTATGGACATTCGGTCTTCCAACAACCTAAGGAAGAAAATCTTCAAGAACAAGATCCTCTTGGACCTGAGGTTTTAGACACTAAGAGATGCCTAAACGACATAGTTATAACAACACTATGATCAAACCTACATCACAATGCTACTGTAACAACTCGAATGGATCCTCCAATTCCAAGCTACTTAGTGTAAGACGGAAAAGATAACATAGGAAACTGATTAAAACTGGTGAAAATATTGCAGTGATCAAACCTACATCACAACAACATAACTACCCTCGACTGGATCCTCCAATTCTGAGTTTTTTAACATAGTTGTTTACAAAGATACAGAAAGAATCTTTCTTTCATTAAACAAGAATTCTAAAATATAGATGCATAACAAGAGGAACCAGTGCTTCCTCAAAACTTTACAATACAAGAGCCTAGCTCAACCATCGATGACCCTTACAAAATATCAAAATTGAATATAAATACTTGAAATTGCTCATGGCCCTCAGGGATATGATCAAACCACTGCCTTCAAAGCTTTGTGTTTCCTTCTTCTCCTGTCAGACTGCACATGTTTTCCTCTGTCAGACGTGAAATTAAAACAATATGGACTTTGCAAGAAAACCCATTTACAGAGGAGCTTTGGGCTGTCAGCTAGCCACCACGACCATCCTTTCTTTCCTTCCATTAATGGGGTGAAACAAGGCTTCAACCACCACTCCCTATATCAATTAACTGCCTTGATTGGGATCGGGATGAGTTCTGATATCCATGAATGCCCCAGGTGGTGCCATGACTTCTTCAAATCAATCTCAACGCTTCGAGACCTGTTTCTTTTCTTATGTAATCAATACATGCACTTTCGGCCCTTTGGTGCAACTCCTTTCCATTTCCCCGGCCTTGCATGTGACCTTGTTCTACGACCGTGTTCCTAATTCCCAAGCGCTAGTCGCGATTTCGACCATCGGGAATTTCCACACTCTTGCCTTTAGGTATTTCGATCCATGAAACCATGACATCTATGATCAAGAACCACATGATCCTTTGGATTAGATGGCTCCCATGAATCTCGGGTTTCGGGACTTCGACATATTGACAATCGACACTTCGGAACATCGGCCATATAGACTACGACACATCGGGACATAGTCGATCGACATTTCGGGACTCGGGGCTTCGTGCCTTGCTCGATGCTAAAACCCCCGAAATGCGAAATCACGATTTCTCTTATCTGTTGCCACGTGCTCCCCTAGTTGGATGGCTCAGATCATTTCACAACTTTGTGTTTCACGAGTCTTCAAGACTCTACCTTCTTACTTTATCGACTCAAAAAATCACAAAAAGCTGATCCAACAGTCCATCTTTCTCCTTTGATCAATGACTGTGATCTTTTCACGATTTCTTGTTTCAGGAGTCTCTGATGTGATTGACTCTCGACCTCCTGATTCATGAAATCCTGACTATGTTAATCGTGCGACACATGTCCCTTTGAAATGAACGACCCAGATCTCACGATTTCGGGCCTTGGTCTGATGCTAAAATTTGTGCAACTCTGTAATATCGATCGCCCAATGGCCTTCGATATAACAATCTCTAGATCTGATGGATGAGACCGAGCCTGTGCTTGATGGCTTTTTTCTGACCAGGTATGTGTGTGCCTTTTCATAATCGCACCCCGACTTTGGATAAAAATGCATATGGTGGGTTTTTAAACCCCTTTTCTCGCATTTGGTCACCGAATGGCCAACTTCAAAGGAAAAACATCCCCTTGCAAGAATAAGTTCTAACAATAGGCTCCATGGGGGATATAGTCCTTCTTGTGAGGCTCTAAGATCTCTTTTTGCAGTTCCAATNTTCCGAAAACGGTCTCATGGTTTTGAAAATTTCATCCAAACTTTATTTGGATATTCTTCATTACAAGAAGAGAAAGTGGATATGTGTGGAAATATCAATGGTGCATATACTTCATCAGATCCATGCATACATCTACATATTCAACAAAATCTTCAATGAGCACAAACTTGCACAGTTGCTAGGTCTTATTGGAGTGAAGGACAAGGTTGCTTAGAAACAATTTTTTGTTCCTTCTCATTTTTTTTATGCATTGTAATTTGAGGGGAGGGGTTTCCCATGAGGTTTTCCCTCTTTCCTCACTTTATTTCAGTGTATCTTTTGTATTTGGGTACCTAACATGGCCTCATTATCGGTGTTAGCACCATAAGTCACCTTTGGATTGCGGCAGAGGTAAGCCTGATACCCATCCGTTTTATATGTTACAATGAATGAATAAGGGTGGTTGAATGGGCATAAACCCAAGAGAATATCGCTTTAACTTAGAATCTCAGACAAGGAAAAACATAAGCAAGTGAGGTCATGATCTAACTCCAGTCAGGAAGTTGAGTTTAAAATGAGTAGAGGGAAGACTTGGTGAGAAAATGTAAGAGTCTACTATGGACATTCGGTCTTCCAACAACCTAAGGAAGAAAATCTTCAAGAACAAGATCCTCTTGGACCTGAGGTTTTAGACACTAAGAGATGCCTAAACGACATAGTTATAACAACACTATGATCAAACCTACATCACAATGCTACTGTAACAACTCGAATGGATCCTCCAATTCCAAGCTACTTAGTGTAAGACGGAAAAGATAACATAGGAAACTGATTAAAACTGGTGAAAATATTGCAGTGATCAAACCTACATCACAACAACATAACTACCCTCGACTGGATCCTCCAATTCTGAGTTTTTTAACATAGTTGTTTACAAAGATACAGAAAGAATCTTTCTTTCATTAAACAAGAATTCTAAAATATAGATGCATAACAAGAGGAACCAGTGCTTCCTCAAAACTTTACAATACAAGAGCCTAGCTCAACCATCGATGACCCTTACAAAATATCAAAATTGAATATAAATACTTGAAATTGCTCATGGCCCTCAGGGATATGATCAAACCACTGCCTTCAAAGCTTTGTGTTTCCTTCTTCTCCTGTCAGACTGCACATGTTTTCCTCTGTCAGACGTGAAATTAAAACAATATGGACTTTGCAAGAAAACCCATTTACAGAGGAGCTTTGGGCTGTCAGCTAGCCACCACGACCATCCTTTCTTTCCTTCCATTAATGGGGTGAAACAAGGCTTCAACCACCACTCCCTATATCAATTAACTACCTTGATTGGGATCGGGATGAGTTCTGATATCCATGAATGCCCCAGGTGGTGCCCTGACTTCTTCAAATCAATCTCAACACTTCGAGACCTGTTTCTTTTCTTATGTAATCAATACATGCGCTTTCGGCCCTTTGGTGCAACTCCTTTCCATTTCCCCGGCCTTGCATGTGACCTTGTTCTGTGACCGTGTTCCTAATTCCCAAGCGCTAGTCACGATTTCGACCATCGGGAATTTCCACACTCCTGCCTTTAGGTATTTCGATCCATGAAACCATGACATCTATGATCAGGCACCACATGATCCTTTGGATTAGATGGCTCCCATGAATCTCGGGTTTCGGGACTTCGACATATTGACAATCGGCACTTCGGGGCATCGGCCATCTAGACTACGGCACATCGGGACATAGTCGATCGACATTTCGGGACTCGGGGCTTCGTGCCTTGCTCAATGCTAAAACCCCCGAAATGCGAAATCACGATTTCTCTTATCTGTTGCCACGTGCTCCCCTAGTTGGATGGCTCAGATCATTTCACAACTTTGCATTTCACGAGTCTTCAAGACTCTACCTTCTTACTTTATCGACTCACAAAATCACAAAAAGCTGATCCAACAATCCATCTTTCTCCTTTGATCAACGACTGTGATCTTTTCACGATTTCTTGTTTCGGGAGTCTCTGATGTGATTGATTCTCGACCTCCTGATTCACAAAATCCTGACTATGTTAATCATGCGACACATGTCCCTTTGAAATGAACGACCCAGATCTCACGATTTCGGGCCTTGGTCTGATGCTAAAATTTGTGCAACTCTGTAATCTTGATCGCCCAATGGCCTTCGATATAATTATCTCTAGATCTGATGGATGAGACCGAGCCTGTGCTTGATGGCTTTTTTCTGACCAGGTATGTGTGTGCATTTTCATAATCGCGCCCCGACTTTGGATAAAAATGCATATGGTGGGTTTTTAAACCCCTTTTCTCGCATTTGGTCACCCAATGGCCAACTTCAAAGGAAAAACATCCCCTTGCAAGAATAAGTTCTAACAATAGGCTCCATGGGGGATATAGTCCTTCTTGTGAGGCTCTAAGATCTCTTTTTGCAGTTCCAATCGCCTTCTGTTGGGCTATGGAGTCAAGCTCAAAAAACACTGCTGAAAACATAGGCCGAAAGTAAAAACAAAAATAAACACACATGCTTGAAGGAGATTATTTATGTACATAACTAAACTAATAAAATTTTACATAGTGCTAGGTGAAAGCAAACTTCAACCATATCCATTCAACTAACTTCCTAACTGGAAGCTCCTTCACTATGTCGATGATTGATAACAGGTAATGCAACCGTGACAGCATAACGGTTACATTCTTCAACTTTCCTCCTAATGCTGAGGTCAGGATAAATCTGGGCGGCTTCAAAACATGAAGGAAATACAACTCCATGTATTCCTTCATAGGCTCATAGGCCAAGCGACAAACTCCATAAAATTGGTAACATACAACCTTCTCTGCAACACAGTTGCTCACACATTGTTGGATGTTTTTGGCAAGCGTAGGTGAATGAGAAGTTGATGTGGGATGACTGATTTCAGACGATGGTTTCTCACTTATAGGCTCTGGACAAGAGATAAACCGCCCCTTCTGCTACTCCTCTGGTTCTTATTCATGGCTTTCCCAAGGGTCAGATTCATAATCATCATAAATAGGACTCATGGGAAAACTCTTCTCTTCATCTTGATGCTTAGTGTCTTTGGCAGGTCCAGGATAGCTGATTTATTCGTAATAATTTTCATTAATGAATAGAGGATAGGGTTTTTCTATCTATTCTTGGAAATCCTACATATCCAGCTTAGAATCTAATTTGTAGCTTTCATACACAGGCTGGTTGCTCCTTTGGTCAGCAAACTGTGATGTGGGGCTCTGCTACTCCTCATCTGAATAGTCATCAAATCTTGGGGCATCTAGTACATTAGGAGCATGATGCAAGGCCTATACAACTATGAAATATTCAACTCTTTCATCATCGATAAGGTTGTCAAGAACATCTGCCTCAAGGACTGGAAAATCCACTACTCTTTCTTTAGATTCTAGCCTTTCTAGCTGGGTAGAGAGAGATTTTACCAGTTCCATTAGGTCACCCAGGGAATATTCTTCCTCCATATGGTCCTCATCATTATAGTCTTCATTAGAAACAACCATATCTTGATCATGGCCTTCACATTCCTCACAACAAGCATGAAAAATTAACTCGGAGGAATAGAAATTTTGATAGCGCCTATTGAAAACTTAAGGAAACTGCTCCAAGGAGGAGATACTAGAAGGGGGGCAAGGATCGATACCACTCATGGGCATCCCTGTCTAATGAGAACATGAACATCTTCATTAAAACATCCTTATGATGTATTTCCCACTGATGCATGAGTTCATGAAACTCATGGAGATGCCAAGCAAGGTGGTCCTCTTTACGTTCTCTAAATATGGGCAAATAATCACCCCATTCATCCATAGTAGGGACAACATTAGGAAAACTAGAAACAACAAGAACATCAAAAGGGGCAAACCTCCGAGCCAGGATTTTGTCCATTTCAAACCAGTGGAGTCACCGATCGATCCTTTAATCATGGAGTCGCCAGGTGAATGATGCACAACTTTGAACATGTCTGGTTTTTTTTCACCTTCAAAGGTCAGATCCTAATGTTGTCATTCCCCCAGAGAACTTCTCAAGATGAGAAAGAAGCTTCTTAAAACCTTCTTGAGAAAGCTCCTCTGGGTCAGATTTCAGGTGTGCTAAAAGTAGCCATAATTGAAACAGTGAAGTGGAAGCAGTGGAGTCACCAGAGTGGATTCGCCAGGTGCACAGTTGCAATCTTTGATGTACTAGGTTCTGATGCACCCTCAGAACCAGTAAGCTATGTCGTTCAATCCTAGGGAAAATATTCAATTTCGTCCCCGACAATGGTGCCATAAATGTTAGCACCAGAAGTCACCTTTGGATTGCGACAGAGGTAAGCTTGATACCCATCAGTTTTATATGTCACAATGAATGAATAAGGGTTTTCGAATGGCACAGACCCAAGAGAATGTTTCTTTAACTCAGAATCTCGAACCAGGCAAAACATAATAAAGTGAGGTCTTGATCTAAATCCAGTTAGGAAGTTGAGTTTAAAATGAGCAGAGGGAAGACTTGGTGAGAAAATGTAAGAGTCTTCTATGGACATTCGGTCTTCCAACAACCTAAGGAAGAAAAGCTTCAAGAACAATATCCTCTTGGACCTGAAGTTTCAGACACTAAGATATGCCTAAACGACACAGTTATAATAACACAATGATCAAACCTACATCACAATGCTACTGTAACAACTTGATTGGATCCTCCAATTCTGATATACTTAGTGTAAGAGGGAAAATATAACACAGGAAACTGATTAAAACTGGTGAAAATATTGTAGTGATCAAACCTACATCACAACAACATAACTACCCTCGACTGGATCCTCCAATTCTGAGTGTTTTAACACAATTGTTTACATAGATATAGAAAGAAACTGACTTTCATTAAACAATAAGTCTCAAATACAGATGCATAACCAGAGGAGCCAATGCNATGGAGTCAAGCTCAAAACACACTGCTGAAAACATAGGCCGAAAGTAAAAACAAAAATAAACACACATGCTTGAAGGAGATTATTTATGTACATAACTAAACTAATAAAATTTTACATAGTGCTAGGTGAAATCAAACTTCAACCATAGCCATTCAACTAACTTCCTAACTGGAAGCTCCTTCACTATGTCGATGATTGATAACAGGTAATGCAACCGTGACATCATAACGGTTACATTCTTCAACTTTCCTCCTAATGCTGAGGTCAGGATAAATCTGGGCGGCTTCAAAACATGATGGAAATACAACTCCATGTATTCCTTCATAGGCTCATAGGCCAAGCGACAAACTCCATAAAATTGGTAACATACAGCCTTCTCTGCAACACAGTTGCTCACACATTGTTGGATGTTTCTGGCAAGCGTAGGTGAATGAGAAGCTGATGTGGGATGACTGATTTCAGACGATGGTTTCTCACTTATAGGCTCTGGACAAGAGATAAACCGCCCCTTCTGCTACTCCTCTGGTTCTTATTCATGGCTTTCCCAAGGGTCAAATTCATAATCATCATAAATAGGACTCGTGGGAAAACTCTTCTCTTCATCTTGATGCTTAGTGTCTTTGGCAGGTCCAGGATAGCTGATTTCTTCGTAATAATTTTCATTAATGAATAGAGGATAGGGTTTTTCTATCTATTCTTGGAAATCCTACATATCCAGCTTAGAATCTAATTTGTAGCTTTCATACACAGGCTGGTTGCTCCTTTGGTCAGCAAACTGTGATGTGGGGCTCTGCTACTCCTCATCTGAATAGTCATCAAATCTTGGGGCATCTAGTACATTAGGAGCATGATGCAAGGCCTATACAACTATGAAATATTCAACTCTTTCATCATCGATAAGGTTGTCAAGAACATCTGCCTCAAGGACTGGAAAATCCACTACTCTTTCTTTAGATTCTAGCCTTTCTAGCTGGGTAGAGAGAGATTTTACCAGTTCCATTAGGTCACCCAGGGAATATTCTTCCTCCATATGGTCCTCATCATTATAGTCTTCATTAGAAACAACCATATCTTGATCATGGCCTTCACATTCCTCACAACAAGCATGAAAAATTAACTCGGAGGAATAGAAATTTTGATAGCGCCTATTGAAAACTTAAGGAAACTGCTCCAAGGAGGAGATACTAGAAGGGGGGCAAGGATCGATACCACTCATGGGCATCCCTGTCTAATGAGAACATGAACATCTTCATTAAAACATCCTTATGATGTATTTCCCACTGATGCATGAGTTCATGAAACTCATGGAGATGCCAAGCAAGGTGGTCCTCTTTACGTTCTCTAAATATGGGCAAATAATCACCCCATTCATCCATAGTAGGGACAACATTAGGAAAACTAGAAACAACAAGAACATCAAAAGGGGCAAACCTCCGAGCCAGGATTTTGTCCATTTCAAACCAGTGGAGTCACCGATCGATCCTTTAATCATGGAGTCGCCAGGTGAATGATGCACAACTTTGAACATGTCTGGTTTTTTTTCACCTTCAAAGGTCAGATCCTAATGTTGTCATTCCCCCAGAGAACTTCTCAAGATGAGAAAGAAGCTTCTTAAAACCTTCTTGAGAAAGCTCCTCTGGGTCAGATTTCAGGTGTGCTAAAAGTAGCCATAATTGAAACAGTGAAGTGGAAGCAGTGGAGTCACCAGAGTGGATTCGCCAGGTGCACAGTTGCAATCTTTGATGTACTAGGTTCTGATGCACCCTCAGAACCAGTAAGCTATGTCGTTCAATCCTAGGGAAAATATTCAATTTCGTCCCCGACAATGGTGCCATAAATGTTAGCACCAGAAGTCACCTTTGGATTGCGACAGAGGTAAGCTTGATACCCATCAGTTTTATATGTCACAATGAATGAATAAGGGTTTTCGAATGGCACAGACCCAAGAGAATGTTTCTTTAACTCAGAATCTCGAACCAGGCAAAACATAATAAAGTGAGGTCTTGATCTAAATCCAGTTAGGAAGTTGAGTTTAAAATGAGCAGAGGGAAGACTTGGTGAGAAAATGTAAGAGTCTTCTATGGACATTCGGTCTTCCAACAACCTAAGGAAGAAAAGCTTCAAGAACAATATCCTCTTGGACCTGAAGTTTCAGACACTAAGATATGCCTAAACGACACAGTTATAATAACACAATGATCAAACCTACATCACAATGCTACTGTAACAACTTGATTGGATCCTCCAATTCTGATATACTTAGTGTAAGAGGGAAAATATAACACAGGAAACTGATTAAAACTGGTGAAAATATTGTAGTGATCAAACCTACATCACAACAACATAACTACCCTCGACTGGATCCTCCAATTCTGAGTGTTTTAACACAATTGTTTACATAGATATAGAAAGAAACTGACTTTCATTAAACAATAAGTCTCAAATACAGATGCATAACCAGAGGAGCCAATGCNAATGGAGTCGCCGATCGATCCTTTAATCATGGAGTCGCCAGGTGAATGATGCACAACTTTGAACATGTCTGGTTTTTTTTCACCTTCAAAGGTCAGATCCTAATGTTGTCATTCCCCCAAAGAACTTCTCAAGATGAGAAAGAAGCTGCTTAAAACCTTCTTGAGAAAGCTCCTCTGGGTCAGCTTTTAGGTGTGCTAAAAGTAGCCACAATTGAAACAGTGAAGTGGAAGCAGTGGAGTCACCACAGTGGATTCTCCAGGTGCACAGTTGCAATCTTTGATGTACTAGGTTCTGATGCACCCTCAGAACCAGTAAGCTATGTCATTCAATCCTAGGGAAAATATTCAATTTCGTCCCCGACAATGGCGCCAGAAATGTTAGCACCAGAAGTCACCTATGGATTGCGACAGAGGTAAGCTTGATACCCATCAGTTTTATATGTCACAATGAATGAATAAGGGTTGTCGAATGGCACAGACCCAAGAGAATATTTCTTTAACTCAGAATCTCGAACCAGGCAAAACATAAGAAAGTGAGGTCTTGATCTAAATCCAGTCAGGAAGTTGAGTTTAAATTGAGCAGAGGGAAGACTTGGTGAGAAAATGTAAGAGTCTGTTATGGAAATTCGGTCTTCCAACAACCTAAGGAAGAAAAGCTTCAAGAACAATATCCTCTTGGACCTGAAGTTTCAGACACTAAGATATGCCTAAACGAAACAATTATAATAACACAATGATAAAACCTACATCACAATGCTACTGTAACAACTTGACTGGATCCTCCAATTCTGATATACTTAGTGTAAGAGGGAAAAGATAACACAGGAAACTGATTAAAACTGGTGAAAATATTGTAGTGATCAAACCTACATCACAACAACATAACTACCCTCGATTGGATCCTCCAATTCTGAGTGTTTTAACACAATTGTTTACATAGATATAGAAAGAAACTGACTTTCATTAAACAATAAGTCTCAAATACAGATGCATAACCAGAGGAGCCAATGCTTCCTCAAAACTTTACAATACGAGAGGCTAGCTCAACCATCGATGACCCTTACAAAATATCCAAATTAAGTATAAATACTCAAAACTTGTCATGGCCCTTAGGTACACGATCAGACCACTGCGTTAAAATCTTTGTTTTTCCTCCTTCTCCTATCAAATTTCACATGTTTTCCTCTTTCAGATGTGAAATTAAAATAGTATGGACTTCGCAGGAACACTCATTTACAGAGGAGCTCTGGGCTGTCAGCTAGCCGCCACGATTTCTTTTTGGAGTTACTTCACACACACCTAGGATTTATTTTTGCTAATATTTTCCTTGTTTATTAGCCATAATTAGTAATTATCTTGTCTCCTATATTTTAGGGGAGAATATTCCACTTGGAGAATATTCTATTCAGTTGACACTTCAGTTGTTGGATCATGTTGTCATTGATGCCAATGGTTTGATTATGTGGGATATTGTTGGATCATATATCATTGATGTAAATGGTTTTGTTTGATTGATGTCAAGTAATTGATTGATTGATTGATGAACAATGAATATGCATTGATGAGAATGATAGATGCCCAAGTGGAAACCGATTGATAAAGATGGATCATTGATATATGCCCTTGATGAGAATGATAGATGTCCAAGTGGAAACCAATTGATAAAGATAGATCATTGATATGATGCATTGATGAAGATGGATCAATGATTTGTCATTGATACATGATGCATAGTTGATATATATGATGCAGTGGTGAATTGATGCAAAGATGAAT
>JZKD02S0105922.1:221691-270830 GCA_000966675.3 Picea glauca | reverse complement strand
TCATCAAAACTTTTACTTTCAGTTTCATCAAAAATTACATCTCTATTGATAATGAATTTTCCATCTGAAAGCAACCTATACCCTTTCTTTTCATCAGAGTATCCAATGAAGATACACTTCATACTTCGGTTTTCTAATTTAGTCCTATTTTCCTTATGAACTAAAGCATAACATGTTGAGCCAAAAACCCTAAGATGATTTACCTTGGGTTTAAAACCATAGCAAGCTTCATAAGGTGTTTTTCCATCTAAATTTGATGTAGGTGATCGATTTCTGAGATAAATAGCAATATGGACTGCTTCAGCCCAATATTTTGTGCTCAACCATTTAAAGTGCATCATAGATCTAGCCATACCCATGAGAGTTATGTTCATCCTTTCAGTAACTCCATTATGTTGTGGAGTATAGGAATTTGTTCGCTGCATCTTAATTCCATTGTCTCAACAATAATCATTGAATTCAGTTGAAGTGAATTATCCTCCATTATATGTTCTCAAAGAGGCAACCTTTTCTCTAGTTGCATTTTCAACCATGTGTTGAAAATTTTCAAATTTTTCAAAAGCTTCATACTTTGCCTTTAAAAATTATACCCATGTCATTCTAGTGTAGTCATCAATGAACAATATAAAGTATCGACATCCACCGAAAGAAGATTCCATTGGACCACATATATCACTGTGAATCAACATCAAATACTTTTTTACTCACCATGAGTTGGTTGGAAAAGCTTCTCGCTTTTGCTTGCCAAAAATACAAGCTTCACACTTAGAATTTTCTCTCTTGAAAGTTGGCAAACCCTTTACCAAATATTGGGACTTAAGTTTCAAGAGACTATCAAATTTTAAGTTACCAAATCGAAAATGCCATAATCTGAATGAAGACATTTCAGAATTCACTGTTGCTGCAAAATCATGCTTTCTTGGTATAACTTTTCCCTTCATTCTTAGCAATTTTCCATCTTCATATCCTAACATTATTGTTTTCAAGTTATCTTTCTATGACTTAATATTGACCAAACCATCTTGCATGATGATTTGATGTCCATCTTGTCGGATTGTGACTAAGGATAACAATTTTTTCTTAAATGTTGGTACATACCAAACATTTGAAATCCATTTTTCACCAATTCCAAGGAGAAAGACTTTCATTGAACCTTCTCTTTGAGGTATATGAGTTGTATCATCAGCTAAAAAGATGGGATTTAGTTGAACATCTTGATAATTGCAAAAATAGTCTCTACGATAAGTCATATGTTGAGTACCTCCTGTGTCCAATATCCAATCATTTTCAAATGAATCTTCTTGTTGAACTACTGTGAAAACATATTCATATTGATCACCCTGGTAATCTTGATCCTCTGCCTATTGAGTTGATGGTTGAGAATTTGAATTTGATGTCTACTTAAACTTTGGCAATTGATCATTGCTTGTTAGACAATTTGATGCATAATGTCCCATTCTTAAACATCTCTTACATCTCACTTGACTAAAATTCCTACCTCTTCCTCATTGTGCATTATTATTGGGAGGATTACTTTGAAAATTTTGTTGATTAAAATTGCTACGACCTCTGCCACGACCTCGATTAGAAGACTGATTCTGAAAATTTCCAAAATTTTGTTTACCTCTTCCTTTAGAACTTTCAGCTTTAGTGAAAAAAAGATCTTCTCCTTATTGTTTTTGTTTTCCAAATGATCTACTATGTTGAGCCAGTAATTCACTAATTGAATCAAAGGTCAAAGTTGATAACTTATCGGTTATTTGCAAAGTCTCAAGAAAATGCTTATAAGACTGAGGCAAGCCATTTATCACAATGGAGACCAAAAATATATCTTCAAATTTAAGAAAACTCTCCTTGATGATTTCCTGATGAATGTTCTTAATCCTTGAAATGGACTCTAATACATCACCATTATTTTCTAATCTTTGTTTAAGCAATTTCATTTGTAGATCAACTCTTTGAGATTCAATAGGAGTATCAAAAAGTTTCTTAAATTGATTCCAAGCAGACCATGCATCTTTGGAATTCTCAATAAGTACAAACATGTGTTCAGTTACAGAAGAGTGCAATAAAGCAAGTGTTTTTTCATCTTTTAATTTCCATTTTGCTAAAGAAGCAACATCAGTTGGCTTAGTTGGAGCAGTAGCACAATCACAAATATCACGCCATAATTCATTATAAATCAAAGTGTTCTGCATGTGCCGACTCCAAGATTTGTAATTCTTGGGTCCATCTAACTTATATGATTTTGTGAATAGATTGATTAATTTAGACATGATGGTAGATTGCCTTATTGCAAAATTGCAAGTTTATGATCACACCACCACACTAAATAATCCTCAAAACACCAAAAGAGAGACACAAGGCACCATAAAGAAAGAGTACACAATCCATGCAAAAAGAGCACTTTTAAGGGCTTGGCCTTGACCCTTTAAAAGTCTCGTTGAAAAAAGAGTTTGAGAGAGTATTGCACTAGACTCTTATCAACTTCTGAGTTTCAAGACTACAATCAAATCTTTCAAATTTTGACCCTTTTACAAGATTTATAGCCTTTTACAAATAGCAAAATGTGTGCATCCCATATTTTAAATGTTATATACTTTTCAAATTAAAAATACATGCATAAATTGGATAATGAATCAAGAATGCATTGGAGAGAAAAAGTGAAAGGGCCCTAATCATATTGTTGACTTAACGCACGAAATCATATTGTCGACTTTTGAGGAGAGGGCACGTATCCTTTGAATCCTTGAGGTACCACCTACACTAAAAAGTGATTTTCAAAAGTACTTGTTGTGCCTTCTACACTTGTCACAAAGAATAGAATAACTAAAGGCCAAAGGAAGGGGAGCCCTGCCACCTTTTCGCCCACTGGAAACATGCCACGTGCAAAAAGGACCCAATGTGATAGTTGATGCCATGGAATAAATCCTTAGAGGCAATGGTTTCCAAAGATGTGCAAGTTGTTTCGATTTGTCAAGGTTGAGATCAACAATCCACAACCCATCCCAATATTTAAACTACAAAGAGATATACTATAACATCTTGACTTGGACTATTCAAACCTTTCTAGAGGGCAATTATCGCCAACATGAAACAAAAAAGAATGAAAGAAGTAACAAGTTCCTTGACAATGCAAAGTTGTCCTATCAAAGCCCTTCCAACATTGCATGAGTAAGAGGTCGTCACATATATCTACACCATATCCACTGAAAGTATCTATGCCACATTCTCTAAAAGGATATCACATGACGATATTTTGAAGGTTGAGTTAGCTTATATGACGAAGGAGAATATGCATTGGAAGATGACTTAGCATAGTGTGAGGTAACCGGGAAGGTCAAGGGCAATTCCACAAACCATAATAGGGAGTCATCAATGAGAGAGGTTACCAACGAACCAAGGGGATGGGACTTATAGTTCAAGCTTGATTTTCGCTTAAGAGGATGACCAAGTTGGACTCTATCAACATTGGTCAAACTTAGTGGTTGGAGTTATCGAATTTCATGTTGGAATAGAGGAGATCAATGATGATTTCGTCAAAATCGAGGTACGAGGAATTAATGGAATGATCAATATTGAATAAGCAAGGTATGAGGAATCAATGGAACAATCAATATTGAATAAGCATTCTTTGTAGGCTCAATGCATTTCTATGGGTTTTAAGAGACTACAAGGGAAATGGTCTTGGTGACAAATGATAATTTATGACTTCATCTTAGAGAATCAATTTTATGATCAGAATGTGTAGAATAAATGTTTGAAGGTTTATATAGTCCAATTTGATCAACCAATTCCTTCCCTATTTGAAGAGAAGAGGATGGAAAAGACAAGGGGTTTTCATGGAGATTTGTTCTCAAAGTAATAGGGAATTGAATTATCGAGGATTTGGAGGACTGTGATGTCATAGTGCCTTCCACTCCTCTTATTTTGTAGAGCAAATTGTTGTTCTTGTGTTGCAACTAGAGATTACAAATGCATTAATCTAGTCATGTTTTGTTAATGGTCATTTATCTCCATTTTGAACTCTCATCCTTATACAATACAACAATGTGACTCTTGCTACTCTATTGATCTTTGTGAGCCCAAAGTGATTGTTGATCATTGTGTTACTATGTTGTCATAACTCTTCTAGAATATAATATCATCTACTCATTCTACTTGCTTTTTCCATTCACTGTCAATGATTCTGTGAGGATTGTCTTTTGACTTCTCTTGTTTTATCTAACTGCAATGTTTGGTCGATTCAATTAATAAGATATACTCTTTGATTCATCTTATTATTTTCTTCGTCATTTGACATGGACCTTAACATATACATGACTCCATAACCAAATGAGACGAGTGATGGTCCTATTGAATCATTCCCTTTTTTGATAAACATCTTGAACATTCACCACTTTTTGATTCACTATTCATCGAGAGCTTAATTGTTTGGTCAAAGGGTGGTGTTAGTGATTCTTCCTTGTAGTTGGGATCGCACTACTACAAAGAGAAATTGGTGTTGTTGTGGCAATGGACACTATCTAAAAATGGCATTGTACTTGTATAATAGATATTAAGGACTTGATAAAGGATGTGCAGATTTGAGCCAAAAAGACCTATTGGTTCTTTTAAAATTTGTGAAGTTGGCTAAGTTGTGTACCTTCAAATCAAAGTTTCTAGTAACATGTGCAAAAAGGATTGACCCAAAGGTTCCCTTGCATTGAACGATGTGGGCATATCTTCAAATGAATCAATGGAGATTGGACATGACTTATTCTTGAATATTTAATCATTAAAATCAAATTATATATTAGATGTGAACTATTTACAAGGGTATTTGGCATTAGATGTTTTGAACTCTTTTCAAGGGCGAACCCTTTAAAAATATATCACCTCTCCTTGATTATTGATGGTGACACCAACACTCAACTCAAATTTAAAACCTGAATTTCCCCTTTGGTCCCAAATGGATCCCATGCATTGGTTCTCCCCAAGTTTCATTTTACCACACTCCATTAAAGAGATATTTAAACATGATTATTTAGAGTTTTGTCACCAAAAATCAACTTTTCTGCGTAATAACTAAATTGATTGCCACGGAGTTTAAATTATTTAGTTTTTCAAAAGATTATTGGGAGGCTTTTTTTTAAATCAGCTTCAAATTATTTGCAAAATGATGAAAGCACGCCCACCATACTCATGACCACACATTAGAATGGTTAGGCACCATAATCAAAGCAATCTCCTATATATATGAATATAAAATTAATAATTCAGATAGTTTATTTATTCGTCCTTCCTTTATGGAGCCAGAATTAGTCATGATTCGCAATACATGTTATTCCAGAAAACATATCAAACTCAGGTAAGAAGAAGGCAATGCATGTTTTGCAAGTGCCATGCACACAAGCACTAGCACCAAATATGTTGAATTAACTCTTTAGACTCCAGGAATAACTCATAGTTATCATTCAAAAATTAATGAATTTATATGCTTAAAATTTTACAAGGCCTCTTTAGTTTAAACGCTTTTACTACTGGAAACAAGTTTTTGACATTTTACTATTATTGCAGCATAACAGGCTCAAGATAAACCGATGTTTCTTCCTCCACAATACAGTAAAACAATGTCATTTTTCCAAGGCCATTAATGGGATAAACTTGAATTATATGTCTCACTCATCTGTGCACCACTGTTCCACGTGACTACTCATGTTTGCCTGACCAAGCTGTTATTTACTTTACAAAAATATTTTATGTTTGTTTTGTTGTTTGGAATGGCACTCTTTTCAGCTCCAACCAGTTTTACTTGCATCCAAAATGATATCTTGCATTACATCACTGCTTTTGTGTAAATTTTGGAAAAGGGTAGGATGGAAATAAAGAATATGCAATGACAATACTTTGATGTCATAAAGCAGTTGATTGTATAGGCTTTCATTTAAGTTCCTTTTAGAAGACTTTGAATTTTATTATGCAAGCAGAAATCTTTGTAGCAACAACATTACCCTTCCCCTTAGATGGAAACTTCATTACAATCGTATGCTTATACCAATTTCACTCAAACATTATTCATTTTCACAACAAACCAAAAAATGGCTTTTCAAAAAATGCCACTGTCACAGCTACATGCTCTTCTTTCTTCTCTTACACGTAATTCAATGTACAACATTATGCACAAATGATACTTAACTGACATAGATATGTAGAAAAAAATAGGTAGCATGCGTATCAATGTATACACCAGTGTTAACTGAGTTAATAACCAAAAGAAGAAAAAGCGTAACCCCGAGATTTCAATAGATACAAGAAAATCTACAAAGGTGCCATTTCACAGAAGTACGTACAAAGAATGATCTTCTCATTATCCATAAGCTGTATTTCTTTCCTGTTTGAACAAAATAATCATTCCAACCAAAAGATTGTATATCAATGACCAAATCATTGTAGCTTTCAACAGAAAACTGATCCACTGAAACACTTCTATAAAAATGAATGCACGTACATAAAAATATGCATATATCTGCATGTTCAACTTCATATTGTAAATTCTTGCAACTTTAATATCTGATGGAATCAGTCTGTCTAATTATTTGCATTGAAATATCTGATTGGAAAACAAAGCTGTAATAGGATTTTTCAAGAATCATGTGTAGTATTGAAAGTCCAACAATATTGCATGTTTAAATATAAAGCACATGAACTACAGAGCATCGATGGCATACATAAACAAAGCAAAAAGAGAAACATCAGGAATCATCTAGTGTAAAGGAAGCATGTCCCGACTCACAACTGCCTGGAGTTCAGTTGTAGCATAGCAGCTCTTTTTTACTTGATTTCTCCGTTCTTTGAACCTAACTGCTTTTATCAAACACAACTACTAGCTCTCCTTCCCTAATTTGAGCTATTAGTAGGGGAATTTATTTCATCCGGCAAACTATTTTTATGAAATAAACAGCATAAAGGTTTATATAAAGAGCAAAGTATGTTGCAAACTCCATTCAGAGAAAAGGATGGATTATCTTCCTCTAATCCACTATCTCACAGCTGGAAAACCCTCTTGGAGAAACTAACAGCATGAAGATTTCGATTTTAAAGAGAAAAACCATGTTGCAGGCTCCATTCCAAGAAAAGTATGGATCTTTCTCTAATCCACTAGCTCACTGGATGTAAAAAGGTAAAGTGCACCTCATACACACAACATGGTAGTCAACATTATCTATTTGGGAAATGCGAACATATAATGCACAATTTTAAATTTTAATTTACTCTGTAATATTACAAGAAAAAAAGAATGACAGAAATCTCATGTTTTGGGAGGGTGGATCATGGATGTGAACTAGTAGTAATAGCTCTAACACAGTAACCAAGCAGGCAAATTCTCATGGCATCATATCATCATGAAATTTTATCTAGTTAGCCACATCCACCACTATAAGGCAGTTGGCAGCAAAAAAATCGCCATTTTCTATTTGTAGAAGAACATCCAAGAATTGGCCTCTCTGTCTGCTAGATGCAAATTCAAAGCCAACTTGTAGTTGGGGTGAAAGGAGGAGAGGTTGAGAAAAATACAGTGGCATTACAGGATGTATTCAATTGAAAGACAAGGCATACAATGAGAGAGACATGAAATTAATGACAGATTCAAACAGGAGCAATGTCAAAATGAAATGCCAATCAAGCATTAGCTCTCCCTGAAAAGGAGGTGATCTAGTCAAACTTTCCTGTAAACCTTAGAATTTATTCCATACATCATCTTTTCCTTCAGCATTCTCTCTTTATAGTTAAGGCTAGTGTTTCAGGACTCCATTCCATCTCAAAAATGTTCTTTCCAACAAAAAAGACAGCCATTTTGAAATTTGCAAGTCTGCCTATTTTTTCGTGATTTTTTTCAAAAATACGACCAGTATGGACACTCTCATTTAAAACTCAATTTTTAGGGCTCTTTGCATTTTTCATTTCCAAGAGAGAGAACTTCAATTCAGCTTGCCAATAAAGGAGCAAAAATAAATGTAATTATCTGATTTTTAAGTTTATATCTAATTTAGTTGAAAAAGAACAAAATTTTGTGCATTGTAATTGTCCACTGTTTTTTTGCCAAATTTACTGAGTCTTTTCAGTCAACAATTTTGGACACCGGACAAGTCATTGTTGAGTCCAGGTTCTGCAACAATGGTTAAGGTAACGACTTTGAATATCGGTGGCTAAGCATAACAGCTAGTGTGCACAGGAACAGATTCACTGGTATATAACTGATCCTCAATTACTAAGAAACTGGATTTGTGCAATGAAATTCTTAATTTTGCTGTAGGTTCAGAAGGACTCAATAACATATAACACCTGTTTTGAAACTGTTATCGCAGGATTTGTACTTATGCAAAGTCCAACACAAGACTCCCAAATCTTGCATAACTATGGAAGAACCTACCATTGTCACCTTAGTAAGGACTTCCTTCGTTTTAGTGATGGAAGAGGTCCACCACAACGGAGGCTTCCCTAGTGACCTCAAGAGATCAAATAGCAAGTATAGTAGCCAAGCCTACCGCCCCCTATCTGTTAGAATATAAGTGGATGTGCTCGTTTTACCATTGACAATATCTCTATTGTCACCCAACCATAGGCCGAAGCCACACTCCGAGCACCTTAACCTTGACAGAGAATCACTTCGGAAGCAAACCCTAGGCTAGATAGCCAAACAAGGGGTAGCGCTCATTTCCCCAAGGATAGCGCACCAACAAGAGCTGATCAGATAGTCCAAACCCTAGCCAAGAGATAGTCCAAGCGTAACTGCTAGTTGCAGCAGCTGCAACGGCAGCTCTCCTCCAAACCTACGCAGAAACTGGGCAACTGCAGTGCGCACAAGTGTTGCTCTGCAATTCTGAGACTGCCTGCCAGAATGAGAACTGGCCTCCTGTATTTATACTAATTATGGCTAACTCCCTGGGCCGACTTCTCATTCTGGGTATCTGTCTGTTCAGTATATATTATTATTTATGGCCGACTTCTTCTCTTGGAGGCTAATATCCTAATATAAATTATCTTCTTGAGCCGACAAGTCTTCTAGGGTTATTAGCCAACTCATTAGGGTTTCTTCTTGCTTCCCAGAGTATTCTATCCTCATCAGGTTTACACGTGGAGGTAAATACCTCCCGCAGCTACCATAATATCAACATTGTCTTGGTCACCGAATGATTGGTCTAGGTCACGGAAAAGAAAAGGTTGGAAGATGATTTGAGTACCTCTTAGGACACTAGACAAGACAAGTTGCAATGGCTGTTACAAATTTGCAGCAGTAAACAATTATATGACAGCAGTAAATGATTTGTAACAGCAGCAACAATTAGTGCTCAAAAATGCAACAATTGACTATGAAAACTTAGCATACATCCACTAGAATATTATCCAATTGCTAGATTTTATTTCTGAGTAAGTTAAGCCACCAAAGGATGAGTGTATGCAGCAAATTAAAGTGTTTTCAGATGGTTGTAGCAAACTTTTATAACAGCAGCAAGAAATATAGTGAGTTTACCAATGTTAGTGTTAGTACAATTAGTAGAGAGTTTGAGAGTTTCAAAAGGAGAGTGTTTATCAATCAGTTCACCAAGAGAATAGCTTCTTAGATCAGTGCCTTTTTAGGGTATGGAGTCTTCTAATGCAACTAAGCTTGAATGTTGGCCTACTTGAAACCAAGAGGTAGGATTCAAACCCTAAGGTGCAAGCACATCTGGGCCTTAGGCTTTGAATCTTGAGGAGGACTTCTAGGGTGCAAGCACATTTGGGCCCTAGAAACCGCTTCTCCCTCCTTGTAGCTTCAACTAGGTCAAGATCGATTATCTAGGGCTAAAATCCTATAGCACTTTAGGGCTTTAGGGATTTAGGGTTTTAACCCTAGCAAAGAAAATTCACAAATTCTAGATAGAGATCACCATGTGAGAAGAAGAAGCACTTATGTTCCTCTCTTAGGGTTTCAATAACAAGACTTCTTGCAACGAAATGACAATTTCACCATAAACATTAATAGCATAAACAATAATTGCATAAATGCACTTACTTCATCCAAGAAACCAAGAGATTTTCACCCTAATTGCAGAAATATACATCCAAAATCAGCAAGAACCATCCATAAGAGACCTTCCAAGCATAGCACATGAGAGAGCAGAGCTAGTTACCCATATAGGGAGAAAATTTCAGAAGTGTAATCTCACAAAGGTGAGAAATGATGATCCTAAAATGAAAGTGAGGTTTAGCCTTTTTATATGAGGCTAACCTCACATATTTGTCCACATAATTTGTCAACAACAAAATACAAGTGGGGCTGACCCCTTATTTGACCTTTACAAATGCTAAAAGTGCAAAAATAAATCATAATAGCCCACATGTGTGGGACGTCAAGGCCCTTTGGGAAAGCAAGTGGCCCCCAAAGGCCATGTGGCATCAATTAGGAGCAGGGTGGGAGCAAGTGATGTCTCTCCTCGCCGAAATTATGCCATGTGTCATCAATACCCCTATGTGTGCTTCAAACCCTAGCTACGTCATACCCTAGAAGGTGGCGTCATCACCATAATAGAGCAAGCATCCAGGATCCAAGGCCAGCATCCAGGCTTTGGAGAGTTGCATGTCATCTTTGCACTGTCTCTGACTGTCTACTGCTGCAACGTCCCTAATACTGGTGCAAAACAAGTCTTGGGGTACCCTGCTCATCCTGTGCAGCTTCAAGCCCATCTGTGTGCCATCATGACTGAATCTGCTCCTACCAAGCCCATATGTCCATCGCTCAAGTTCTGAAGATGTGAGAATCAATGTCTGAGGGTGGTAAGTCATTGGATGACCCACTCCTCCCCATCACACATGCCAAAGTCCTACAATAAAGGCACAACGTCTTGGGTACAAGCCCAAGACGTCCCTCAAAGAACCATGTCAGGGCCATCCAAGACAAATCAAGGTATAAAACATGGTTAGGCAAAGTTCATAAGAAACATGAGTACTTAAAACATGCAAAGTAAGTTGCAACTTAAGATATAAGCCATGTAAGGTAATTCACCTCAGTATCCCCTTAATTATCACACTAGCCCAGGACCCCATGTGAGTTACCAAGTTTAAGTATGGGAGGGCCTTCATCCAACCCTATTAGGTGTGCCACCTAGACAGGAAATGAAATAACCCAGGTAGAAGGATAGGTCCCGAGAGTAACAAGGGAAAGTAAAAACACTTAAGAGTAAGTGTGAAAGCGACATGGTTTTAGGGCTTACTTCATGGCTACTGGTGTCACTGAATCCATTTCTATGAGCACCTTTGAGGAGGGTCCGCTTACTCTTGAGTTACCCCATATTTACATGTTATTTTTTCCAATCCCCCTTATTTGTCTTTTTCTAAATCCTACTTTATTATATATTTGCAAGTCCCCTTTGCAAGGTTTCAAGCCATTAGCCTTGCATTTTTTGGACCAGGTGAGCATTGAAAGGGTAGAGCTCAAGTTTGGACCGGCTTTCGTTGGTCCTCTTTGCTACCATTCATTTCTTTCTTTAGCATCATTTTCTTATTCTTTTCATAGCAACTGCGAAACAACCTCTGGGCCTTCATCCCCTCTTCTCTTGAGAGAATGGACCATGACCCACTGCCAAAATTTAGTACACTATGAGAGGATCCAGGATGGAAAGTGTTAAGTATGGAGGGAAACGAAATGTTACCCTAGAGAAGGCCCCCCAGTAGTACCTCTTTTCCCTGGGCGGTGACAACACGGGACTAGAGCACAAAAGTTGACCACCAAGGTGAAACAAGGCAACTGACACAATTTCCCAAACCAATGATCTATTGTCCAACTTCAATCAAAGATCCTCATCCACATGCCCAACAAATTAAGCACAACACTTTGCATGAAAGGACTAATATACCTCATGGTGATGGATTACCATCTCCCATACTCTGGGTTGCTTGAATGCGATGAGCCTTGGTAGACCTTTAGTTGTAAAGGTGAACGAGGGGGGTTGTTGGGCTGCCATCTGTGGACATGTTGATCATCATCATGGTCGGGATCATGTTCTCCACTGCGAGCCACAAGACAAGATCTCCTCTAATTACCCCTAGGCATGGGGGGGTGACATATACTATACAGCATGCTCTAATTGTTGAGATTTGGGTACCTTGGAAAGTGGTCCTCGTGTTTGTGAGTCTCTAAGCACAAAGGGGGAGACTATTACCCTTATTACTTTACTTTATGCTATAATTTCACGTTGACTTGGGAGATTTAAGTCAAAAGTGAAATATGTCATTTAAGGCATAAGCGACATTTAATTCACTTTGTGGGTGAATTAAAGGACATGAGGCAAACTTAGGAAACTTAAGAAAGTGGGTTTCCTAAGTGAGATTTTTGGATTAAATCTCACCCATTGATTAGACATGGCTAGATTGGATCTAGGCCATTGATCTTTTAGGGCTTGGCCAAAGAGAGGCTAAAGGAGGGAAAAGGGTAAGGAGAGGTTCACTTGTCACTTGAGAGAGTTGAGTGAGGAGAGGAGAAGAAGAGAAGCACTTGGGCGCATTTCTTGAGGAGAGGAGGGCGCATGAGGTTAAGTGTTTGAGGAGAAGCCATTGCTTGGGTGCTAGCTTGCATGGACGATCATTCATGGAGGCTTGGGTGCTAGCTTGAAGCTGGGCGCATTCTAGAGAAGGGGGCGCACATGCTAGTGGAGAGGTGCATCTTGTTAGAGGAGGCACATCTAGCTTGGGAGAGGTCCCTAACTTGTGGAGGAGACTCATTTACTTGGAGAGGGCGCACTCTATTGTATGGAGGGCACAAGGGTGAGTGAGGGGCGCTCACTTGTGTGAGTTTTTGCTAGAGGAGGGGCGCACTTGGTATTAGTGCGCACCAAGACAAGGAGGGAGGCACTCTTGTGTAAAGGGTGCAAGACAAAGGGCTAAGTAAAAGGCAAGGAAAGAGGCAAAGGGCTTAGCAAGAGAAGGTCGCACCAGGGCAAAGGGTGCCTTACTTCAAAGGGCTAGCAGGCACATCTTCAAGGGACTCCAAAGCATCTAAGTGTGGTTGCTATTGTACCAGGTTCACTTGTATATGTTTTCCTTCTTGTACATTTTTCTTTGAGATCTTCTATATACATCTATCTCCAAACTGGTTTTCCCCAGGGGGTTTTTATCTAAGGTTATGTTGACCAAAAATACTTGTGTCCAAATTTCATGCATGCTTAGTGTTTAAATCAGTGGTAGGAGCTTGTTAAGATCCTAGAGGAGTGCTATATGTTTTGAGGTTTGCATGTACTAACATTGGGTTACTAAAACTACTTGCAAGGGCACCTTAAAAGATCATATATCCATCAGTTGAGGGAAGAATTCTTGGTAGATTTGAACAGACCTGTTTGCTGTCCTAAAACGCAACAAAGGACAGATTTGGTTGATGAAACTTAGAGCCCAACAAGAGGTCAAAGACAGACCTGTTGGGCACCCCTCATAGTTCCTCAAATATCTACACTAAGTTCTAAAGTTACTATGTAAAAATGTGTTTGTTGAGAATGTTGTAATCTTCACTTTTGGCCACAGTCGAACTTACTTTGTATCATTAATTGTACTTTTAGGTTTGATTAAGGACATCCTTGTACATGTCAGCTTATAAACCCTATTGGGGAAAGTGCCTTACCTCTTGACTTGCGTATTTATAATTCTATAAACCCACTCCCAATTGTAATTATTCAATCATGTGATTATCTTTCAATCTTGATAAAGTGTTTTACATAAGGGTAATGTGGTTGGGTTTATTTCTCTCTAGGGTGGCACTCTTCTTCATTGATTTCTCTTCAAGTGTTGAACAGCCTTAGTGTTGGTTTAAGCTTCTCTTTATTACAAAATTTGGATTTCGCATTGGTTTTGTTCAATTCTCTCTCTTGTGAATCTCAACATGGTGTTAGAGCAAGTTTGAAAATACTCAATTCAACAATTGATCCAAAGATTTTTGGCTAGTGGCATTTTCTAAGTTTTTTGGAACTAGGGTTTTTCGATCATCTCTTTTTAGGGTTTAAACCCTTCCTCAAGGGCTCACTTCAATAGTTGATCCAAAGATTTTGGGTAGTGGCATTGCTTACAAATTCTTCGTGATTACTGAACTAGGGTTGTTTGGATCGTCCCTTTCAAAGTTAGTGCATTTTTCTAGGGTTTTTCCTGGGGAGGCTAGCACATTTTTCTAGGGTTTTTCCTAGGGAGGCTATCACATTTTTCTAGGCTTTCCTAAGGTTTAAACTCTTCTTCAAGGTCAGTGCACTTTTTCTAAGGTTTCCTAGGATTTCAACCCTCCTTCAAGACCAACACTCTCCTCCTTCCTTTGTTCTACAACAAGAGGTGACACACTGGATATTTTTTCCAGAAAGTGGGTACCAATCTTTCTCTTGAGCATATCAAGGTGAACTTCTAAAGACTGTAGAGGCTTCTTCTTTACGTTATTACTAAACCTGGAAAACACATCTTATTCTTAAAGTACGAAATTGGATGTGCAATGCACATATGGGCCCTTCTTCTCTGTTATCAAAAACGACACAGTGAAGAGAAAGTGATTGTTTCCCCCTCAACGAAAACTACTTCAAGACCACCCTCTCATGGGTGCATTGATGTTGCTTGGATGAGCTATCCTGCTCATGCCTGCCAGTTCCAGCCTGATCTTCCAGTCCTTCCAACCTAACATCATCCATGAGTTCCTTCATATCGCTCTACCATGGTATATCAACTCCTATGCTTTACACTTCGGATGATATGTGTTCGCGTAGATGGTACTTCATGCTTCATCTTTTCAGTTGATGTGCTATGATTTCATGTGTGGGTTTCTTATCTAATGGAGGTGTGATGGTTTCTAACCTGACGTGAAAGTAATTAACATTGGTTATATCTTATAACACTTCTTAACACTAATATTTTTATTGTTTTGTCTCGTTTTACCATGACAAGGCATGTTTCCCTTAGATAAATGTTGTCTTGACTTAGGACTAATTGTAGTATTGGTGATCTAGTTGAGTAGCGTGTCCATATCATAACCATGTCTAACACTTTATATCATTTTTGTTCACTACCATCCCGTTCATAAAAGAAATATTATCCATGCTTATATTATCCATGCTCATCAAATGTCGTCCAGCAAGGTCTAAATAAAGAAAAAAGTAATCAAAAGTAAAAAATAAAGTCAAAGGCTAGAAGTGAAGAGAAATAATGTTAAAAAATGAAAGAATACTAAGGCTAGCGTTATGCTACCTCATTAAAAATCAAAGAAAATGTAAAAGGGAGTAATAAAAATGTATCGAGGTAATAGCTATAAGAAAAGCTCCTTCTCAAATTCTTACAAGTATAACAAATGAAGATTCCTAGTTCAAAAAAGTTAGTTGGACCAATAAAAGACCTCATACATCATTAAAAATGACTTTGAGGGGCAAAATATAAAGTTTCTCGTGCCTTTTCATCAATTATTCATCAAATTCGCCTATCTCTAACCAAATTACTTAGGAAATACCTTTTTCTTTAGGCATTAACACATGTAATAGGGGTAAAAGTTGTTCCACCATGGTAAACTTAAGCAATTTACAAAATTAACCTATGTTAAGTTGTTAGATGATATTACTTGATGTTTGTTAGCTAATGACTTGTTTTGAAGCTTGATGCATCATTATAGGTGGGTACCCCACATTGGAATCTATGCACTATGCCTCGAGATCCATGACATTGCCTCAAGATCCATGTACCTAAATTGGGATCCATGTACCTATATTCAGCCATATCTACCTACATTGGGATCCATGTCATTCCATTGGGATCGACGACAACACAATGGACGAAGACGAGTATGCCATATCATCAATTTGTACACTTGTCAGTATTTGGAGCATTGTATGAACCACATAGACATATATTATTTGGCACATGTAAAGATCCTTATAGAAGGGCACATTTTATCTCTCCTCCACACGTGGGAAGCTTCTAGAACCTTCTATAAGGGGCGCACCTCACCTTTTGACTAGTTCTCACACATGTGAATGAAGTTGTTGCATGATTTGGTGGGATAGTTAGGGGTCGCCCTTGTTCTAGGGCCTCCTTTTGACCCACACATGTGAAGTAGTTAAAGATTTGCTCAAAATTAGGAGGGCGCACTTCTCTCTCCTCCATGGACCACACGTGTGAGAGTTGGTTGAGCATTTTGATCACTTTGATGAGGGTGCCCTAGATTTGAGGAGTTTGTTGTAACCTCCAATGGTTTCCTTGTATGGTATTCACTCAGGACGTGGTATTGTCTCATGGTTTTACTCTAGCACATGGTATGAGCACATGGTTTCATTGTAGCTCATGGTTTTCTATGTATGGTTTTGAAGAGGCCTCTACCTATTTAAGAAGGGCATCACTCTCATTTTGTATGGTTGGAAATGGAATAAAAAGGCTTATTTGCTCAATATTTATGTGTTTTCTTCCCTACTTTCACAAGTATATTGCTCTAGGGTGATTGTAGAGGGGTTTTGGCATGCAAGAGACATTGAAGCAAGGGTTATTGCAAGGCCTACAATGCAAACAAGGTATGATCACTTTCTATTTTGTTTCTTTGTTATTTATTGAAGCTAGGTCTTAGTATTGAATTTAAATACTTTAGGGTTTTAAATTTTTACCTTAGATGCAAGCTTTAATTAATAAATCTTGCAATACTTAGGCTAGATCTAGAATTAGTATAGCCTCTCAATGAATTTTTTATAGGCCAGCTTCCCTAAATTGATGCTTTCCAAGCATTCTCCAAGAAGATGTATGGGGACTTCAACTATCAAGGTAAAGGGAAGCTATTCAAGGAGTAGCTAAGACCCCATGCCCAATGGTAGCAGCTAGGGTTTTGATTTATTTTCTAACCATCTCATTTAAATTATTTCCCTTTTAATTTTGGTTTGCTTGCAGCCTGGGGTTTGAAGATCTATATTTTGGAGCTACGTTGCCTTACTCCAAGTTTGACCTAACACTCTCATTTTGCAGAAAGCTTGGGATTTTTATTGCAGGTCGATCTCTTCAAAGCAGCTAGATTTTCTAGTTGATCTACATTCTTGAATGTCTTACTTAGGGTCTTGGTTGGGCACTCTCTCAATGATAATATTAGATCTAATGTTAGTCGTTCATATCCTCATCGATCTAACCTTGTGATTTTTCAGATACCCAAAATCATGCTAAACACATAGATCGCTCAAAAGTTTTCAGACTTACTCATCTTCTAATTTCCAGGTTCAAATTTATGAGTGAAAAGAGCTTTGTTTCAACAGATCTGAAACTCTCTATTGATAGGTTCTTATCTAACAAATTCAGAGCAGATGGATGTGGCTTTAATCTCAGTGATTTCCCAAATTTTAACGGTAAAATATTTTAACCTGAAAATATATTGAATACAGAAACTACAAACACTTGTTGTGCTCGTATTTTCATGAGTATTATCTCAACGTTTGAGCACTCAACGATTTGAACAAGAATATGAGTAACGATTTTATGCTTGTGAGATAACGTGTTGACTTGAGCTAATGATTTGATTGGCTGATGGATCCTACAATGGACTGAATCTTGTCAAAAATATAATTATTATCATAGTTTAAGTCTGTTCCTGATTTGAGGAGCTAACCACAGATTGAATATAATTTATCACAGATCTTTGATCCATAACAAGCATACTAACAGTCACCTGACACGGGGACACGAGACATGGAAGACACGGAAATACGAGTATCTGACATGGGCACAGCGACCTCCGGAAATAGGACACGGAGGACACGTTATATATATATATATATATATATATATATATATATATCAAAATTTAAATTATGAATTACACATGCAAAAATGAAATAATTAAACTGTAATCATTTACATGATGATGATACAAATTCAATCATACAACTAGTACTAACTTAGTAACTACTAAGTTACTAAGTTACTAACATAAATGATGACATTGCCAACTCAACATCGTTGTCCAAACCCATATCATCAGGAAACACATCCCACATCTTTGTCTTTCCCTTCAAACACTCTTCTCTCTGCCCAGTGCCTGCATATAAGACAGAGGTTGGTGTGCAGATACACCACTAAGTCACTTGACACAGAGAAGAGTTCAACAGAAGAGTTTATACTTGAGTGAAGGGTACATTTTTACTGGGGTCTTGATAGAAGAGTACAACAATCAATGCCACCAACATCGAGATACATAAAGGGTATGGTGCCTTTGATTAAATGCCAGTTTCATACCCTCTTACATGATAGAATCCAGTGGAAGCATTGCAATCCTGCCAATCTTGAAATCCTGAAAACCGTTAAGTCTGCTGAATTTTGAATGGGACCTAAAATTCTACTTTCTCCATATGAAGTCCAATGAGGTTGGAACCACTCTCAAACATCCTGAAACAAATAAATTATTAATGGTAATGTTAAAAATTTAAGTGGGTGGGGACCTCTTTAAATAGAATTAGTAAGGCAAAATAACCCTTAGTTGCACACTGAAACACCTCACAGCTGCAACTTGCAAGGGTCCTTTTCTGAGCAGGACACGTGTCCTATTTTCAAGACACACGTGCCCTATGAACATGACACGTTCTAAACGCGTATCCGACACGTGTCCTACTGTTTCGTGTCGGACACGTAGGATTCGCGACACGAGGGGGGGTTTGGACGTGTCAGGTGACTTAGCTTTCTGGTTATTCATATGTTGGAGGCTAGATGACTGCCTTACATGGGCTTCAGAAATTACATACTGAGCATTTCACTACAGCATTAAGTCACTTACAACAAATTGAATGACTTTCGTTAAACTACTCAAAGTTTCATCTTAGTTACAATATTGTTCAATGGGATTTCTTGGTGTATTGAATTTTTCCTAAAGGCTTAATAACAGATTTAATTGCAGGAAATATTCATGGTCATAAAGTGCACAAAAAACTGAATTTTGTTTGGATATATGGTTCACATAAATACTGGGATTTGACTCACATTTTAGAATCGCCTTGTCTCTAAATTATAACGTTGCCTGCTATGTTCCTCTGGTTTCAAAATGCGCCTGGGCATCATTCATAAAAAAAAATTTAATAATGGTAATAACAAGTCTGTTTCTTCAATCACTTTTTCCTAGCATATGTTACTAGTGAGGGGGAGATTTCATTTTATCGGCACTTGTGATCAACATACTTATGGGTCATATGCAAAATCTGGATTTTTTCCTAAGCACTCTTACATGATACATCCCTTTTTTTAATCAATCGGCAGCACAATGACTTTCTATTGAGGTTGCACATGCTACACAATTAAATAAGTAATCACTTAAACGATCTTTGCTTGAGAAGTCACTAAGCATTTCCCATAATAATTAAAGTGCCAAAATCTAATTAATGGTTTGAATTCTCCTTCATGATTGAGGCGCATTTTACAAAGATTTGTGGGTAAAATGGTGTTTAGTAAATGTTACACATATAAGTCTAAGTCTGCACTGTGGAAATTATTGGTTAAATCGTGTGACTCTTAGGGTTGATCTATTTTGGCAAGCATTTTCAGCGCCGCATTATAATACTTCATTGGTGTTAACCCATGGATTTTCACCCTTGAAAATCCTGAGGGTTAAGAACCAGCATGAAATATTTTGGCCGGCATACTAAGATTTTCCCAGAGTTTAGCACTTATGTTGAGCAGGAGGTTGGTTCCCACATGAGGCAAGTATATGATCGATACAAGGTTGCTTGGTTCAAAGTTAGAGTTGACTTAGTTTCTAGGCATTTTTGAGAGAAATGTCTACATAGGGGTTGCTAAAATTTAGGAGACACGGTTTGAGTGGGTCTCTTGACAGTTTGGAGTAATTCTGAGCATACAATATGAGTCCTTGCATGATTATAGGCCTAATGACACTTTTCCGAGCAACATGCAAGAATTTTCTATTTTTAGTAGGTTTTGCTCTAGGCCCCAGATTCAGTTTCTGCGAGCGCAGTATTGATACTTGAGACATCCACAGTCTTTTGGATCTTTTCCGGGATGATATGGCCCAGTTTACTATTTTTAGCAAGTTGAGCATCAGGGCTCGCATGTCAGTTCTAATCACATATTCAAATCCCTTGCAGAAAGACGGGATCAATGAGCATAAATTCAACGGTATTCGGACAACTTTCTATTTTTAGCAGTGTTTATTTTTAGACAGTGACATGTGGTGGTGGCCTCCCAGTCATCCTAGATGTGGACAGTTTCCTAAAATTTAGGAGCAGGATTCTATTTTTAGAAGTTTCTATATTTAGTAGCTCCAGTCATCACCCATGCAGTGCCAAGTAGCACCCTTAGAGGTCGGCATGTGGCAGCTCTACAAAATGATGTGGCATCCATCTAAGCACAGGGCGCGTATTCCCATATTCGAGATGATGAATATTAATAATTGGGAAGGGGGTCGCATGAGTTTAGTCGTATAATCTTTCGCATACTTGAGTTAACTGAACATCAAGTCATGTGTTGGAAGCTAATTTTGGCTTCCACCTACCTCTCATACTCCAGCGAACTTGGGCGTTTTTCTCACTCACACATCCACTTATCCTCTCTCCCTAAATGTGCCCTCTCTTCTCTCATGCATGTGGACGCATTCCCCAGTTAACTCTCAGCATGTCTCGGTTACTTGGACTTGCAGTTATTTTTAGCCTTTCTCATGCACCCATGCACCTCACCTAACCCTCTTCTCACACTTAACTCACCATTCATTCACTTCCACCTCATCCACATGTGCACATTAACTCCATGCATCTTCATTCACACTTAGACTTTAACTCACACTTTGTTTTTCCCTCTCCACATGCTTCCATCATGCGCCTGGCTTCTATTCTTGGCCACTCATGCGTCCTCTCTTCCTCCCTTGGGATATGCACCCTCGTTGGCTATATATTGGATGCTTGTCAATGGTTATTGGTCGGATCATTACAGTAGCAGCATAGTGTCTCTCTCATTCTTCTCTCTCTATTTCTCTAGTCTAGTGGCTCCTCTTTGAGCAAAGTAGTCATTGTACCGATTGTAAGCTTGCCAAGTGTGGCACAATCAACTCTCTTGTAAGCTTCATCAATAAAGAAGTGTGTGTTTATCTTCAAACCTCTTTATTGGCGGTATTATGGTAAATTTGTGATCTAATATGTCATTTTCTGAACTGTTCATTATGGTTAATTCTGATCTTTTTGAATAGTTTTCTTCTCCTTTCCAGTCTGTTATCATTGTGCTAACCCTGCAGGTTCCCTCCAAGCGTAGAAGATTGTATTTCCTCATCATTTTGGGCTGCTTTTACACGCTATCCAAGACGAACAGTTTGTTGTTTTGTAGGTTTTATATGCAAAAATCAGACTTAAGAACAGTAGCAAGGCGCTTCAGTGTGCCTAGGGACTCCCCCCTGAGGCTAGCAAGCAATAGCCCAAACGAAGAGGGGTCTAGCCCATGACAATTTGGGGCTTTTCTCCTTGAATTAGCCAAGTTTTCATTGCTGTTATAACACGTTTATCAGCTCAATTGGAGGGTGGAAATTTGTGCTAACAATTGGTAAATAACACTGGGAGCAGGAATAATCAATCTTATAATTGACTTCACTTGTAATTTTCATATCCGTGAGAAGTGAATTAACTTGAATGATTCTTAGCTTGAAATCCAGATAATAATAATTAGTGCACAATCTGATATATACTTGGATATAACTCTGCATACTCATGCTTGAAAATCTCGATGATTGTTACTAAGTTCACTGTGGGTTCAATCTAGTGCTAGCTATTATCTCCATATAATTCATAAATACACTTGAGCATTATTTATAAGTGGTGATTTTAAAGCTTCAATTAGTCATCTCTTTTTATGGGATTCAAGTTGCAATTTTAAACTCGTGAACAATTACTTGTGAATGGATAATCTCTAATCTTCCAGTTTTAGCACTAACATCTGACATGAGTATAAACCTACTCTAATAAGCAGCACAGCAGCAGCACTTTGGGATACCTCATTCCACTAGAAATAACTTAAGAAATGATGTGTCACTCACATTCCTTTTGGGATTAATCCAGCAATTTATTTCATTTGTTTGAAGAGTAGAGCGATTTGATTGAGTTGAGCACAATAGCAATCAATTTAAGCCAAATTACACTTCCACTTAATATGCAATTGATTAGACTTAGATTGACTTTTAGGGATTTCCCCTAGGCTAGGTTAGGCTCTCCCTCTAATCTGAAGAGTGGGGCAAGGCTACCAAGGTGACAGTGGGTAGCTTGCCTGTAGTGCCATTAGGCTCTCCTGCCAAGGTTAAGAATTTTTCTCCTAGGGTAGAGTTTGAGAGATAACAGTGATCATTAGAGATATGGATGAGGTTTCTATTCACAGTCTGCAGGGATCCTTTCCACTACTTATAAATGATTTTCCTATAGATAATTCTCAGCATATTTCAATGGATCTCTCTCCTTCACATTATGATGTTGGTCCTCTTGATGCTACAAGTCTTTCCTCGAACACTCCTCTTACAACGACTAGGCGTAAAGGTGTTGATGACGAGGACCATATTGATGGCTCATCTAAATCCCATCCTACAAATGTCTCTTCCCTATACCTTTTCTAGAGGCCACCTTCCCCAACGTGTGGAATCCTATTGGTCTAGGAGATTTTCCATTAAGAGGGGAAGTTATGTAATAGTTTAACTCTGTGGACCCCATTCAACAATAAGCAGGGGGCACTAGAGTAAATTTGGGTCTAAAATGGGCCTCATAAGAAAAAATATGGTTGATGAGTTGGAATTCAAAAGCCAACAAAATTTCAAGAAATTGGGTCAACAATAATTGTTGAATTGGAACTATAAAAGTCAAAGATGATTATGTCTCATATTTTTATTTGGCAATAGTAAACTACATATAAACCTCACCTTTGTTAAGATTTTGGTAAGAGCATCTCGAGATATGATAAATATTCTTGAAATACTAATTATATAGTGTTTTCTATTATCACTACTTCCAATGCTTTTGAAAATAAATCTCATTAATTCAAATCATAATAGAATCACTTTGAGATAAAATAAACATTTTATATTATTAATTATTTTAAAAGAAAAATGATATATACTAACCAATTATATAATATATAAATATATTAGATATTTTAACAACTTTTCTATTTATTATAATACTATATTCTATAGTATAACTCATTAAGTACGACAAGTCACAACTAATGAGTTATAATATATAATATATAATATATAATATAATTGGTTAGTTGTAGCTAACAAGTTATATTGTATATTATGTAACATAGTATATCATATATCATAACTCTTTAGTTGTTATATATTATATAATATACAATAACTAACTAACCAGTTACCAGTTATATATGTGATATATAATATCCAATAAATAATCAATTATATTATATATAATAACGAATTATGTATTATAGTCCCCGTGGTGTAGAGCAGTCGGTGAGGGAGTGCGCTGTTAAGGCACTCCGTAAGTGAAGTCATCGGTTTGAAACCTTTGGGGACACCTCAAATCCAGCCATGTTAAGGGCCGGTGCGGTCCAGGGCCGGGTGCGGTCCCCGGGTGGTTTTGACAGCTTAGATGCCCCTAGGTCGTGGCATCTCAGCCACAGGCCAATCCCGAAAGTCAGGGATATTTAGCTAACAAAAAGAAAACAAATTATGTATTATATAAAATATTTTTTTAACCATAACTAGAAGATTTGATATTAAGAAAAAGTTGCAGTGATGCTCACAGCAGAAATACAATACAGTTTATTTCAAAACAGTAAATATGAAAACCAAAAAAAGACTGACTACCAACATGAAGTTGTACAACATAAGTAGTTGCAAATACAAAACTGTCTAAAAAAAGTCTAATAGTATAGATTCTACAAAACAAACCTACCTAAGAACTTTGTAGTACATATAAACTTAACAAAGGGCATTTCGACTAGCAGCTGCATCAGTTGCTTCCTTGGCTAAGTCTGAGGCTTGCATGACCAATTCAAGATTCTCCCATTGCTGATGGACAGTGTCTTCTTCCATTAGCTTTCCACAGTTGGAATTAGAATACTACAGCTAGTTAGAAGCTCCAGACTGCTCACCTTTAGACAAGTTGACCACCATATTTCTGATCATATAACAGTCTACCTCCACCACATTTATTTAGCGTTTCTGCTGCACTAGGGTTCCCATTATTGTGGCAATTTGGGAGGTGACATTGTTGTCATGTTCATGAATTTTTCCATTGGCCATAAGAATCGACCTGCGGTTTCCTTGAATTTCTTCCTCATGCCTTTGCAAAGCTTGTCTTATCTCTTGGAGTTCCCTGTAATCCATTTGGATAGAGCAAAAAAACAATTCACAAAGACAAATAGAAATGTCATTGCATTCTTCATTGTCAATCCTTATCAAAGTAAGCAGATCACAAATAATCCAGGGTTGGAGCAAAGATGATTTTGAATTGTCCCAATGAGTGATACCTAAATCAAGAATGAACAAGGGAGTTCGGGGAAGCAACAAAAGGTCCAAGCAAAAACCTTCCATACACACAAACAAGAGATGGTTCATTATTTCTCAAAGCAAATCCCACTACTTCATCGCACACATCAAGATCGATTTACACTCTAAATCTTGTGTTGAGATGGTTCATGGATTTAATGGTTAATTGAATCTAAAGCTGGAATTTTTTTCATCATTGGATCATTTACAACTTGGTTAAAGTCTGGAAATCACCTATTGGGTATTCATGTAATCAGACTGGTAATTTGATTTGTGGCAAATCCACCTTTTCATGGTCAAATGATTATGGGTTGTTAATTCATGTTTTGATTAATAATTGCTCACGCATCTACATAAAGGCACTTAACCAGTCCAATTCACACTTGCAAATTTCAGCACTAAGGATTAAAGAATCAAGTCATTGTTTCTTGTAATAAATCTACCTTGCACATTGGTTAACTTTAAATCGAATTGTGAGCACAAGCTCCAATCTCATCCTAGTTTCACTTTAAAGGGCATTGGTACTCTTGAGTAAATAGGAATGTCCAACACTTAGTATCTTTCAAGCAAACTCAAGATTTGGATTATTGTTTATTGGAGCAAATCACATTTAATCTTGTTGCACATATCTAAACGATTTGCACTTTCACAGAGGATAGCTTGATTTCTAATTTTAAGTCTGGAACATAAATCATTGATCATAGAACTTCAGTCAGATAACGAACTAAGCTACACATCTCTTCTCAAATATACAATGATTAGACCTAGTTGACACTAGGGAATACCCACTAGGCTAGGATCATCCTTAGTCTAAAGCGAGAAAGGGAAAGCCACTAAGGTGATAGTGGTGGTTTGCCTAAGTTGCCCTTGAGCTCTCATCACTTGTGCTTAGGGTACTTTTGCACCAAGTGAGAACCTGGATGGTAACACCTCCAATCTTCCATTCAATCACCAAGCATGTGATGTACAAATTAAGTCCAAGGGGAGAACTCCTCAATCCCCCAAAGTCTCAACAACCATAACAATGGAGAGAAAGCTCTTTTTTATAGAGGGAGTCACTTCTCTCATAAAATAAAGAATTATTTCTTGCTAACTAACTCCATGACAAGTCAAAGAAATAATAAAAAATTGTTGTTAGATCTCTCCTCAATCCATGGTTGACCATGTCACAATATGTGGACACAAGCCTCTCAAGGACAAATCACCCTCTTACAAGAATAGGAAAAAGATTACACCACGAGTCTCCAAGGCAACATGTACTACTAAGAATAGGCATGATAACTAGGTCAACATGCAAAAGGTCCACATGAAATTCACCCTCCAAGAATAGATGCATGCATAATATAAAAAAATAATCTTCAACCTCGGAGCATGTGCTCAAGGGTCCATCTAGAAAGGATCCCAAAGTGCGCCCTCTGAGGTGCATGAGAGATAAAACAACAAAATATTCCTCCTAGGGGAATGCTCCATAACCAACTTCCGAAAATAGAAAGTGGTCCCCATGCAATAAAGATGAGAGAGCACCTAGAATAGGTGCACCCTAGAAAACAATGCCATGTAATTACCTCAACCACCCAACAAATAATATAACATCTCCATGGGAAGTGCCCCTTGGGAAGAAGTGCCAAGGTGGTTAAAACTCATCAATATCATGCCAAAACGATGTGTTGTTTCCCAATACTATCAATTGATTTCCCCAAAAAATATGCACAAGAGAAAGTGCGCCCTAGGAGAACACACCAACCTCTCCAACAATAAAATAATCACGAATGCCTTAGAAACTGTGCCCAAGAGAGGAGTGCTCTATCAAAATCACTAATTATCCTCCAAATAAACCGGTCCAAGTGTGAACAACTACCAAGTTAAGTATGGCAGTGAAGCAATTAACCTCCAAGGTAATCAAATGCATTAATTTAACCATTAAATGGTTAAATAACCCTCAACAAGCGTGTACAAAGGTTAAAGTTCAACTAAAACCATAGTCCAACCTCCCAATAGTCACCAATTGATTAAATTAGCATGAACATCTTTGCCAATGGGGGGGGATGTGGGGTGCTCCAACAAGTATTGTACCACGGAAAAATGATGTATCTCCTAACAAAAGAACACCATGAGAACAACACAATGACAAAATAGAAGCTCCACCTAAGTTTGAACCTAGGGTGCACCACCAAAGGACTATAACATGATAAACACCTCATCAAACCTTGGGAAAAAGATTGATGCCCAAAGATGTATGTAGTACCCCCAATCTGACTTCAACTTAGAAAAAGTACATCAACAAGAGTACTAACATCATCAAACACATTCCACCTAAGTAATGTCTAGCAAATGTTACAAAATCAAGTCATATCACCTAAGGAAATCCCATGAAAGCAAAATGCACTACCACAACACATCCATCCAATTAACCACATCAACATCATAAGAGAAGGGGACAATTGAAATGCTTACCCATCCAATCATCAAGTATGTCCCCACCACACCCCCTCGTATTGACAAACCAACATCATCACATCAACACACCATACAAAAGTCGCTAGGAAACTCCAACAATGTAATGAAACATCTACCTCCTAACACCATCATCATCTAGCCCCTTGGAGGGCTAGACCCATCATCCAAGAACAAGATGTAGCACATCCAAGATAAGTATGTATACCAAAACTACATCATAATGAGATAGCATGCTCCAAGATACCACAAGGGGTGATCAACAAGGCAAGCACATGTGAGAAGACCACCAAATCAGCAAGCACAATCATCCAAACAAGGAGAAGCGACACTCTCCCAAACCAAAGACCTCCATCAAGTAATCTGATGCCATGAAGAGAAGGGGATCCATGAAGATGAATCGCCCCAAGTCAGTCCAAAATCTCAAAGATACCAATTGCAAATCAACACAAATGTGATGAAAATCACAAAGTGGAACCTCATAAAATATGTGGTGTAATAGTCCACATAATCCTTCACAAATGTATTGTGTTTTTTGTAGGGCTAACACTAACACCATATCGATTCTGATATGTAAGTTGTTTCCACATATATAAGTCCATGGGGTTTATTGCAACAAAACTGAGAAATTTGGCACAAATGCTTAGAAAGAAGACAATAGAACACATTCATTGTACTTCTATACTAGCCTATGACACTAGCACTATCATATGCATGCATTGGATGTAGTAAAATGCTCAAATATCAATTGTTTCTTGAACTAGAGGTAAGCCTTGATCTTTTTCAAAAAAATATAATGAGAAAAAAACATGAGCCAAAAAATTTCAGATTACTATTCATCAATTTAGTGTTAGGGTTTTGATCTTTATTAATAAACTTTGAGGCTTTATTTGTATCGAGGCTCAATTTTAGGATTAGGGTTTCACACACTCCCTATAGTTGCCCCATGTGTTTCCCACCAAGCATAAGGCTTCTTAAACCCCTTGTCTATGATCACAATAGAGTCTCCAAATCTTCCAAAGCAATTGGAAAACTCTACGAAGCCCTTCTCCACCTCATCAAGGGTGGCTCTGTCCAGATATATCTTGCTCAACACAATCTTCCTCCCCTCTGAATTATCTAAAGTCCAAATGAGGTGAGAATTTGAGTGTAGCCCTGGCATTTTAAGCCACTTAGTACTATAGTACTACGGATTTAATAAGTGATCCAAACAATGTAAAGGAGTACAATTCTTCTCCCACCTACTAACAAGAATACCTTGTATGGTGGTGAACAAGATCTTTGTTGATGTTCCATATTCAAGACACTCATTCTGCGGATGGAGTTGGAGAGGGAGCAACACCAATGTGACATTCGTCCCTTTCCATTGACCATTACCAATAGCCCTTGGCGATTGAGTCGTTCTTTCTTTGATATGAATGACAAAGAACGTTAACGTTGGAGAATCACACAATCCATGAAAAAGTTACAGAGTTTAATGCACCAAACTCATGCAAATCTAGCGAAATGACGGTTTTCTCCTTGCCTGCGAACTCTTTGATGGAAAACAATGATAAAATAATGAAGAGAGGAAGAGGCCAGACACATTTTTAAGGATTTTTAAGCACCAAAAAGCACCTTTCGCACCACTCGTGTCCAATGCATCTAGATATGAAATGGTCAAGCACTGAACATGCTCCAAGAAATGTCCATCACAACAAACATGTATCATAGCATGTCTAACACAAGGGCACATTATCTCCATGCGGCCAACACGCATCCTTTGATCCTAGGTGGATGTGTTCAATACCTTAAACGAAAAGTGAAAAACCCCGAGAGCTAGAGAATAGGTACTCAAAACTAATACAGATACAAAACCCCTGTCAAACATAAAATGCAAACATGAAGGCACATCAGAGCTAGAAACAAAATGAGGGGAGAAAGAAAAGGGCAGCCATTGACCACAGAAAAGGGGTTCATATACTGTCTCATAATATCATCTAGATATCAATGAGGGGACAAGGATGTGTGATCCTAGGAGACCATTGACCCTTCACTGCAACTCTCCTAACACGTGAAACTGTCAAGAAGAACCTAGTGATGAAACTCTAAATACTCAAGATGGTGAAGGGATGAGCAACCCAATTATGTTGTGAAGCCTCCTCCATGCCTAGTGGAAACCAATCTGCCAGCTGCAACTCTAGAGGAGGTGTGGGGTCTCACTGATCTGGAAGTTGAAGTCGCATAAGACTTTCCACGTTTGCTGCCACAATTGAGGGAAAGAACGAAGTGATCACATCCTTATTTTGATTGCTTGAAAAAGTTGCTAGTGACAAAGGAATCATATTGAGTATTAGTCAAATGCACTTACTGACATCAAGACTGACATGAAACATGTAATGTATTTTTACATAACCTCATTGTTTTTATGTTGCAATTCACAAACAAGCAATGTTTAGCTCTTAGGTCTAAGTTGTTTCTATAGGTAAAAAGGCATTACTACGCAACATGATATTACATACTTGTGATGTGATGCAACAAATATATAGAGGCTCTCATGATTTCATACCTTTTATTCTCTCATTTCATCTGATTGTAAATAAAAATGTATCTGTGATGCTCTACGATTGATTTGGTAAGTAAGCAAAACGAATTGTTCCACTCCCGAGTGGGACTTCCATACCAAACTATACAGTGACCAGAAGATATGCAACATAGTGAAATGACAATGATCAAAGATCAAGGTTACAAATAGGCCTTTCTGTGAAATAGAGGAAGGGTTACAGCAAGGTGTAAAATGTGAATCGTTATCAAGTAGTGAACATGTGAGATTGAGGTTGACAATATAATCTTTCCTAGAATAAAAAAAAAAGTAAAGATAGGAAATATCAAATTTGGCATCACAGAACCAACAAAATCACAAAAAGATTAAAGGCATACCAAGGAGGATGAATCCGAACTAAATTTCCAACATCTATCTCAAGATTGCCACTTGTCCGTGAACTGAAAATGATTGTTAAAAGATTACTTGCTCTATTCTCCATGGTTGAGGAAGGCATTGAAATGCTTTGACTGCTCTGTAAGAAATGGATAAGCTCATTAGTTATACTGATATTTGGGTCCATGAGCATGCATAAACATCCATATTAATGTGAAGAAGGTTATTTCATATCTTTTTAAATGTTTTGTTCGACTTGCAAACAACAATGCAACATGCTCACCGGTAGTCAATGCATGCTAGCTTACAGTCAAAAGTACTATGAATTAAACTCACACTCAATCTCTAGTGCTAATTTACTTTATATTTGCCACTTATGTGTGCATTATACGTATCTTTGAAGAGACAATCCCACATGATGAAAGACCACATGGCACAAGCCAGTCAAATCCTATGAAATTGTTTCAAATGGGCTTTTATTCCAACACTCATCCTGCTAGTCCAAATGGCCTGTGCGTGTGAACATAGATCTGAAATGTTTCAAATCTGAATGGCCTGTGTAAAACAAATCTGAAGGTATTGGGCCTTCAAGAAAACTCGATTCAGAGAAAAAAGACACTTAATCCAAACTACGGACGGATAGACTCATGGTATGAAACCTGGTATTCAGTCTGTGATACCAAAAAAATGGTACGGAAATAATAGGTGGCATGAGAAGCCAAAAAGGATTTCAAACAGTTTGTGGACGAACACTAGACACGTAGAGAAAATAGGAGGCATGCATTAAGATTCAGGATCCCAGAATGAATGTACATTGAGATTAAAGACCCTTATTGAAGGGTCATCCTCTTACATGATTGAAGAAATAAGTACAACAAACTTTTATAGAACACTTAGAAACATAGATAACAATAATATGATCAAACCCATGTACGTGTCTAATAATATAAAAAACATGTAATAACTAAAATAAAATGCTCTGAGGTGTCTAAAAGCACATAACCAATAGACAAGGATGGTGCATCAACTTATATCGAAACAATGCAAAGAGAGGATGTGATTAACATAAAAATTAAAAAGTAAGACAATATATAAGCACTGACTTCTGTGTACAAAGTAATGATTGGACGCCCAATGCAGTGAAACTACAAAGGATGTAACTATTATGCCAAAAGAAGGCATCCATTAGAGACTGAATGACTAGAGAACTCTCTTGCTAATAAAGAGCAAAATAGATGCCAAGAGTGAGAGAATAGAAAACAGAATAAATGTTCCAGACTTCACAACCAAACAAGGGGCATTCTTGAGGATAAATTGGGCTGCGCAATAACGGAAAGTTTCAAATGTCAATAATGAGGGCATTAGAGCAAAGAATGTATACAAAATCAGGTTCAGCATACAAATTTATGCCCATAGTTTAGTGAAGAGTTCCAGGACTGTATGTACGATTGAAACAAACTCACTCGAAACACCATTCCATGTGCGCCCATATTAATGCATTAAAGATTGAACACATGTGGATTATAAATATTTAAATTGAATGTTTTCTAACTGGAGAAAAAATGACATAAATGCACCATAGGCACCCTTTTTCATTTTCTGAGGATAGATAAATAATTATTGAGATCTTTGTATTTTCTATTTATATGTTACAACCCTACTAATATCAAATACAAACTTGGAATGGCACAACTTGGACCTTATGAACCAAAATTAGAACTTTTTTGTTGTAGAATCAAAGACCAGCAATTGTTTTTTGTGCTATATACTGTTAGTTTATTTTGAGAATTCGGTCAACAGAAATGCCATCTAATAATTGTTGATATGCAAAAGCTATTCTTTCTTGGAAAACACACAACATTTTAAATTGACAGTGGAAATCCTTACCTCGGTTGCCCTTTCCACAATACACTTACATATGGTGAGTTTTGCTTCAAAGCTTTTCATAATTATCCGTACATCCATGCATTTTATTTCATCTGAGAAGCAACGGAACTACGAATTCTTAAATTGAGAGGATACAAGTCATGACACATACAAAGCTTTTTAGTGTTGGCTTCCAGCAGAATCGTCTTTGTTACATCTCATATTTGCATCAATAGCTATGAATAACACTCACCAAAGAACTTGTGAAATGATCCATAACAAAAATATTACCCTGTTTTTTTCCTCCTAAATGTAAGCTATTCATAAATTGCAAGCGTTGTTGTTTCTCATGCTGTAGCAATTCCTGCAGCCGATTGAAAAATCCGAACCTGGAGAGAATTTCAAATATAATTTGATCAGCAAACAAACTGTTGCAAATAGGAATGCTTAATAACGGGCCACAAATGAAAGATTCTTGACATCTAGTGAGAATACCTGATAAGTGAAAGTACAATCATGAAACACACGAACGATCACAAGATAAGGTGCTTACGGGGATCCTTTACACCCAATAAAGAAACTATTGTTTTCAGCATCTGGAGCTGCACTTAAGGCTTCTCGAAAGCGATCTGTCATTGTCTGTGCCTTACCCATTGGGCAAGGGGGAACTACATCCAAACCATTATTTTCCTGTAAAAGGAAAGCAATGTTTTAATCCAGTTAACTCATGACGACAGATAGCATCTATTTCTAAAATTTAATCATGGACCTTTGCAAAATGCCTGGTGAAATTTCTGAATACAGAAGATTCTTGCATCATGTCCATTAAAGATTAGAATAGTTTCAAATGAGTATTTACATGGTAATACAGACACTATTTACAATGTGTATTTAGCCATTACAGAAAGGATTCTATCTTTTAGGATCAGAGCACTTACATCATCCCTGCCCACCTCACCATTGTCAAAGGAATAGAGAATATCATCATTGGCTGACGTTAATCTATTAGAGGACAAAGATAAAGATTTTTTTCCACTGGTCACCATCCTTTTGTCTGTCCTTTTGTGGATTCCTCTTGACTGTCAATATCCAAGTTAAATATTGATAAACATTTTACTTAAAAATGAGAAAAATCTATTAGAATAATAAGGAAAGAACCAAACCTTGTAGGACAAACTGGGAGGCAAAAGCCCTTGTACCCTCTCCACCATGGGAAGTTTTTTACTATCCTGTGCTGAACTATCCGATTGAATGAGTTCATCAAAGCGTTGTGCCAATGATACCTTCCCACTACCGTCATCAACTAGAGTTGAAGGCCCTTTTCCAAAGAATGATGGCTTCACTGGACGTATAGAAAACTTGAATCTCCGCTTTGTCGGATTACCTGCAGACAAAATTAATTTTAATATTTAATGGATATAAAATATATAGCTGAGCAATAAATGCATATAGCTTTTCAGCACTAAGCAGAATTCAAACACAAATATTTATATTCAAAATACAAGTCATGAAGAGAAGATGCTTTCTTAGACTTACCTTCCTGTGGTGTCTCTAAGGAACAAATTCACATTACATGAGTAATGTTATCACAGGATTTGTACTTGTGCAAAGGCCTCCACAAGATCTCAATCTTGTGTAACAATCGGAAGTTTCTACCACTGTCACCTAAGTAGATACTTCCCTCATTTTAGTGATGGAAGAAGGTCCAACACAAGGGAGGCGTCCCTGGTGACCTCAAGGGATCAAATAGCAAGATTAGCCGAGCCTACAGCACCCTATCTTAGTCACCTGAATGTTAGATCTAGGTCTTAGGAGAGGTAACGAAGGTAACGAGGTAATTGGTTCACCTACATGAGACAATAAACAATCCAAATCATTATATAGACAATTACCAAAATATATAGCTTATTAATGACCTCTTAGATACTTGATAATCAATAAATTCAATGGCTGGTGCAAAATTACAGCAGTAAGACAATGTATAACAGCAATTAATGTTTTGCAACAGCAATAGGAAAAAGTACTCGGAAATATGGCAATCGAGCATGAAAATTAAGTCTTCAATATGTACAACAATAATATCCAATTGCTAAACTATGATTCTGAGTATGCAGCAATTAAAGTAAACCATAGTGGCTGTAGCAAACTTTTATAACAGCAGCAATAAATATCATTAGTTTGCTAGGGTTAGAGTTAGTAGGGTTAGTCAAATCGCTTTAGGAGAGGGATTACTAGTTCTAAAAGTGTTTTCACCACAAGGAGAGCTTTAGACTAGTGTCATTGTCTTTTCTAGGGCAAATGGAGTCAAGCATGCAATGATGCAACACCTTGAAGATTGAACTAGATGATAAAGAAGAATGAGGTTCAAACCCTAAGGTGCAAAGCCTCTTCGGCCTTTGGACTAAACCTTCAAGAAAACGATTTCTCAGGTGTAAAGCCTCTTGGGCCCTAGATGTTGTTTTCCCCCTTCTAGATGACCTAGGTCAAGGATCAACTGACTAAGATCAAAACCTCAAGGTGCAAAGCCTCTTGGGCCTTAAACCTTTGAATCTTATCAAGAGACTAGGTCTCCTAATGCCTTCACCAATCTTGGACAAGCAAAAGCATTAAAGGAGAGAAATATTTATGTCTCCTTCCTAGGGTTTTACTAGGACAAAGTAACATGCAATAAGATAGCAATTAACAATTATACCATGAGCAAACTTATCCACTTAAAGCAAATCGCATACCTATCCAAGTCGTTATGCCAAGAAAAAACCTGGTTGCAACCAAAGATCATCCAAGAAAGTGAAATGCATCCACAACAATCATCCTCCAAGAGGTGCATACTAGATCCAAGAGCTAGAAAGAGTAGAGAAAACATGTTTAGAGCTCTCCCACACAAGTGTGTGGAGAGAAGTGATGATGAAAATGAAATGGAGCGCCAGCCTTATTTATAAGGGAAATCATAGCGCTCAATTTGTCCCAAAAGTCAAAAGTCATGTCTACAAGTGGGGCTGACCCTTCAAGTTAGCCTTTACAAATGTCAAAAAAATAATACATAAATGGTCACACGTGTCATGACGTCATGCCTCCAATGGGCTAGGAGGGCCTCTCCAAGACCATGTGTCATAGTCTGAGGTGCAAGAGTGTTAGAAGACTGCTATGCTACATCTCAAGTCATCACTGGCATCCATGTGGTAGCAATCCCCATCATCTCTGTCAAACCCTAGCATGACGTCATCATCTAAATGCCCAACATCCAAGGTGCAAGGGGTGGCATCCAAAGTGGAGAAGGTTGTATATCGTCTCTGTGTGTCCTTCGATCATCTTCTGTGCAACATCCTCCTTCCAATGCAAGATAGTCTCTGGGGTGTAGATCCCAAGGTGTAGGCCTCCTACCCATCTCAGTGCCACCATGACCATCTCTATCAAAATCAAGCCCATATGTCCATCGTCCAAGGTCCAGAAGATGTGAGAGCCAATGTATGTATGTGTCAAGTCACTGGTGACTCAATGCTCGGCATCACATGTGCCATATCCTACAACAGAGGCACAACGTCCTAGGTGAAATCATGGGTCATCCTTCAAGAACCATGTCAAGGGCATCCAAATCAAAACAGAATATGAAATCAAGTAAAGCCAATGTTCATAAGATATACCAGTCCTTGAATCATGCAAAGTAAATTGTCATTTGAGATATAAGCCACATGAATAATTTACATCAAGTATCCCCTTCAAATTTCACACTAGCTCAAGACTTTATGTACCTTGGCAAGTTTGAATATGGGAGGACCTTCATCTGACCTTACTAGGTGTGCCAACCAAAACAATGAAAGAAAAGACCAAGTAGAGGGATATGTCCCAACCCCCGGGGGAAGCAGTGAAAGAAAGAACCCTTCAGAGAAAGTGTGATAGTGGTACGTGTTGGGTTGGCTTCATGGCTTATGGTGTCATTGAGTCCATTTCTATGAGCGCCTTTGCGAAGGTTGCGCTTGCTCTTGAGTTACCACTTTCTAAGCGCCTCATTTTTCCAAACCCCTTAATCTGCCTTTTTATTTGTCCTCTTATCATATTCGCAAGTCCCCTTTATAAGATTTCAAGCTATAGCATCACTGCTTTGGGATTGGGGCGAACACGAAAAGGGTAGAACTCAAGTTTGGACTGGCTTTTGACAGTCCTTTGCTACTTTTCCTTTCTTTCTTTAGCATTATTCTTTCTTTATTCTTCTTTTGCTTAGGAGTTGCAATCAACCTTTAGGTCTTCAGCCCCTCTTCTCATGAGAGAATGGACCATGACCTATTACCGAAGTTTAGTGCACTGTGACATGCTCCAGGATGGAAAGCGTTAAGTATGGTGGGGAAACAAAATGTTACCCTCCCGAGGGACCCCCAGTAGTAACCCTTTTCCCTAGGAGATGACAACACGATACTAGGGCACAGATGTTGGCCACCAAGGTGAAACAAGGAAACAAACATAACTTCTTGAGCTAGTGATCCATTATCCAACTTCAACCAATGATCCTCATTCACATGCTTAGTAAATTAAGCACAACACCTCATATAACAAAAGGACTAACATACCTCATGGTGACGTTGGCTTACCATCTCCCATACATTGAGTCAACTGGATGTGATGAGCTTGACTGATCTAGAGTAAAAGAGGCAATCTAAGGGGGGTTGTTGGGTTGCTATATGTGGACATGTTGATCATCATCATGGTCGGGATCATTGTCTTCATTGCAATACCATGAGACATGATCTCATCTATTGAGACTGAGACTGAGTACCTTTTCCAGTTATTCTTGCGATAGCATTATCTCCAAACATCACACTACCTTCGTTAACTTCTTTCAAAGTGAGAAACTTGCTCGTGTCACCTATCATGTGGCTTGAGCATCCACTGTCAACGTATCATTGGTTTCCTTTGTTTTGAGCATGAAGGGCAATTTATACAAGCATAGATTCCTCGTTCTTCTGTTTTTCTTGCTCTTGCTTCCTTTTCCAAACTCTTGTGAGTTCTTTCTTTTGTTTAGCAAGGGAATCCACTTTCGTGTTTTGTCTAGAAGTTCGAAATGGGTCACTCCACAAAAACGTGCTATATGATCATAGTTGTTGCACTTATAACATAAAATATTGTAATCAAATAATGGAGCAAACAAATTATAGTTTCTATTTGAGAACCCATGAGTACTTCTAATTTTGTTCCATACATAATTATTTCTTTCATGTGCTCTACAATCTATTGCTTTATGACCAAAGTGATTGCAAAAAAAACAATAACCAAGGAAAGAGTTTTGGTACCAAGTTGTGTGAGATCATCTTGGTGGGAAAGATTTTTTGAATATGTCCTTGTCCTTGGGAGGAGTGTCAATTTTCTGCGGAATATCATTCTATCTCTTCCAGTTGTCTTCATCACTGATGGAGCTTTTGAGTACATCATCATAGCTTTTAGAATTTCCTTCGTTTACTTTCTTTGATAACTTTGTAGATTTTGAATCTTCTTTGGTGGTCATCTGACTCTTATCATAGCCAAAGCCAGTTTTAATGAGTAGTGACCTTTGCCATTTTATGATATCATCTAAGATTTCAACGCTCTTTTCAAACTTCAAGCTTGTATTCAACTGAGCAATCGACATCTCCAATTCCTTTCTTAAGGAAACAATTTCAACTTCCAACTTCTCACAATTTTTTTCCTTTTCCTTTTCCTTCAACTGGATTCTCACCACTTCATTTGTCCTTTTGGCCTCTTCTAGTTGAATCTTTAAGTTGATAATAGTCTTCTTTATTTCTCCATGGCTTTGTGACATTTTTTCTTTTGCATCACAATCCTCCTCTTCATATTTTTGCAGCTACTCCTTTTGTTTCAAATTATTTTTCTTAAGCTTCTTTATTTTGCTTAAAGCACAAATGAGTTCTTCAAGATCCACTTCCGCATAAATTTCGGCATTTTGTTCGTCTTCTGAATCCATCATTTATTTCCCTTTGTATTCATTTTCCAAAGTTTCTATTAGTTTTTTTTGGGGGGTGGGGGTAGCTCGAATAGGTACTTCTGCATTGGTGCTGCTTAGCATGTGGAAGTGTCCTAGCGACACTCTCTAGATAGTAACTTTATAAAGTGTTCTTATAAAGTGCCTTTTATATTTAATGACTTAAAGTGACTTTTTATAAGGTTGAGGGACTTAAGTGATTTAAGCCATATGAACGAGAGATTAAGTCACAATCGTCGATCTTGGGAAGGCAAGATCTAATCTTGACCGTTGAGATCTTAGGGTTAGGGATTTGGTCATTAAGAGATTATAAAAACAGATCTAAGGAGAGTGAGAGGCACACATCGAATGAGAGAACACTTGGAGAGTTGAAGAGAGGAAGAGTTTGCAACAAGAGAGGAAGAGTTTGCAAATCCCAAAGAAGGGAAGAGGCACAAATCCCAAGATAACATGGGAATAGAAATCGAGGTGAAGATCAACATTGGCACAAAAATCAAGATAGATTACTTGTTGTTCATACAACAACGTATTATCAATTTATATAGTCGTTCATGTGAGGGTTTGTTGGACCGTACAGGTTGCATTTATCTCTGGTTGTCGGGTCGTACAAGCCATACTCCATTTAGTACAATTGGGCACGAATTTCGAGGCAGATCTTGAAGGTGGGAATGTCATACAGGCCATACATCAATTTTTTAGCACAATCTTCAATGTTGGTATAGATTTCTAAATGTTGTAATAATTGTTGTAAAATTTCTCAGTTCTTCTTTGTGGGTAGAATAATAAATTTTCTCTCGTTTATTGGTTTTCCCTTTAGGGTTTTTCCAGGGGCATTGCCCAAAAATATCTGTGTTCAAATGTGAGTGTTGTTTATAGTTTCGTTGTGCATTTTCAATGATTAAATCCAGTGTATTTCCATTCATAAGTTTCAGATTTGGAACATTTTATTTTCCGTGCAAATAATCTACATGAAGTAAATTTATTGGAAGTGGAAATCGTTTCTGCGTTTAGCAAAAATCAACATGGTATCAGAGTTGGGACTCTGAAGAGTGGCACTAAAGACTTTGACACAAGGATTTCCAGGGATTGCAGGGGTTCTACTCGGAAAAAGGAAGGGAAAAGTATTGTTGGTCAGTTGGACGAGGATGGCTACCGGATTGAGGTTTGAGAACAGGTTAGACTAGGCTACAAATTTTAGCCCATGGAAAGAGCGAATTGCATTGTTGTTGGAGAAAAACAAAATTTGGGACATTATGGAGAAAACTCGGGTTATTCCCACAGATACAATGCTTTTGGCGGCCTACAAAAAGAAAAATGTGAAATCCAAAAGGATGCTCTTGGATGTCGTGAAGGACCACATGTGTCTCGAAAGAAAAATACCTATGAGACGTGGGAGGCTCTGACTAAGCTTTATCAAAGTGGAAACCAAAACAGGAAGATGGTGCTAAGGGAGAAACTCAGGAGCACCAAGATGTCCAAGACTGACACAGTGGCATCATATCTCACCGGGATATCACATGTCCATGAAGAGTTAACGGTTGTTGCAGAGGAAGTCAAGGATGATGAACTTGTGAGGATAGCTCTGAATGGGTTCTCAGAGAAGTGGACTATGTTCGTGAAGGGAGTTGTAGCACAAGAACATCTTCCTGACTAGCAGAGGTTGTGGGATGACTTCTCTCAAGAGGAGACTCCGGAGGAGGCTCTTCAAGGCAGTCAGGCTAAGGGTGATGAAGACGAGGAGAATGTTGCTCTTCATGCAAAGAATAGTAGGGGAGATGGAAAGAAGGACATGAGCAAAGTGAAATGTTTTGCATGTCATAAGACTACCCACTATACAAGCCAAAGTCCAAACAAGAAGGGAAATAAAGAGACACAAGTAGCAGCATCAGCATCAACTAAGATCAATGATTTTGTTGAAAAGTTCAAGAAGGAATTTTCTCTTATGTCTTGTCTTTCAGGTAATGGTGGTGCAGCGTTTGGGGACATTGGAGAATGAGTTGTGGACAGTGGCTCATCTCGCCATATGACGGGAATGAGGTCGATGTTCCTTAGTGTTTCAAAGACAGACTCGGACTACCATGTGGGTTGTGGGACTAGTACCATGCATGCAGTGAAGGGGGTTGGATGTGTGAGATTCCAACTAGAGTCAAGAAGATCTCTAGAGGTGGCAGAGGTGTTGTTAGTTCCGGAGTTGAAGGTAAGCTTGCTCTCAGTATCAGCTTTGGAGGATGAGGGATATGGAGTTGTGTTCTAGTGTGAACATGTGTTCATATATTCAGAGGGAGCCACCCTGGAAGTAGCAGCAATGCTTGGTGTCAAACAGGGGAGGTTATACAGGTTGTTTGGACAGCCTGTGTGTGAGTCCAAGGGGACCTTAGATTCAAGATCAGTGTCAGTGACAGGTGGTTGTGAGGCTACTTCCGATACTGTCACGAGTCTCAGTTGGTATGAGATGGGACGGTTGGATGCTCAGGAGTGTGAAGAGACTCCTAAAAGCATGGTGAGGAGGAAGAGGTCTTCGGCACATGATCCAGAGGGAGCATCTACAGCAACAAATGGAGTGATGGGGTCAAAGACAAATCCGGGTGGAAGTTCCAGAAGTACCTTCCTCGCTAAGAGGGAGTGTTAGTTTTTTTTCAGGGGGTAGCTCGGACAGGTACATCTGCATTGGCGGTGCCTAGCATGTGGAAGTGTCTGAGCGACTCTCTAAATAGTAACTTTATAAAATGTTTTTATAAAGTGTCTTTTATAATTGATGACTTAAAGTGAATTTTTATAAAGTTGACTGACTTAAGTGATTTAAGTCATCTCAACGAGAGATTAAGTCATAACCGTCAATCTTGGGAACGCAATGTTGATTTTTCTATATGAGATAATATTGTATATGAATATATTATTACAAAGATGAGTGTTCCATATATAGAGAACATATGGTGACCATCCATGAAAGGATGCATCCCTTGAATAACAAATAACTACTTACTTATTATATTTATTTATACTTTGTAAAATATCATGTCATATATTATATATATATATATATATCTGGAAGAATGTCTTCCCGATGTTGTCCAAACATCAACACTCCCTCACAACGAGGGAGACATTCTTCATCATGCCAAAGCTTGTCTCTGAAGTATACAAACTTCACTGTAGACTCATGACACCTGTCAGTCTTGGGAGATGTCTCTCTCGCACATGAACCGAGGGAAAACTCCTTCTGCGGTCTCCCTCTGAGCCAATTGACTCTCTCTCGGATTAGGCTCACTCTAGGTCCGCATGTGATAGCATCTAACATCTTTAAGTCGTTATCATTCCAAATCAAATCACCATGACTAAGGACAAAGATCACACCAAGGCCATTTACCACAGGTACACCCCTGTGAGTGAATGTCATCCCAATGCTATTTGAGACACGAAAAGCACCTCAAGCACCTCGAGTCCATATCACTCCTTGTCATGATCAAGGAAGGACTATGCTTGGGCCCATTTATCACAAGTACACCCTTGTGATAAATGTATCCTATCTCCATTGGTCTACAGCCCAATCTAGAAGAAGGTTCGCCCGACGCTTAGTAGGACCATTCACTTGTGATTATACACGTCATGTAGTTGATATCCACAAGACTTGAGCTAGCTCATCCTACAAGGGGTGGCCAATCCCTTGGGGATAATCAAGCTAAGTCATCTTGGACCATACTTGACATATCGAGGTTCCCTCATGAAACCAATGTCTCAGCTCACTCATGAATTGTGTCCATACTAGACATCTCATGGTTCCCTCATGGAACACATGTCTAAGACATATCAAGGCTCCCTCATGGAAACAATGTCTTCTCTAGGACACATCAAGGTTCCCTCATGGAACCAATGTCCCCCAAGACATATCGAGGTTTCCTCATGAAACCAATGTCTTGGTTCCTTCATCTGACCATTTGAGGCACATCAGGATGAAGTCCACATTCCCCCCTACTAGTCCACACAAGACCCTCTAGGGAGAATGTCTCTCGCTTGTTGCATCAAACATCAACGCTCCCTCTTAACAAGGAAGGTATCTTTCCATGATGTCTTCATCTAGTAGTCCACTGACTACTCTACAATCAACTAGTAGCACACAGCTACTACCATACGATCGGTAGCTCAAATCATTTGTCACAGTCTCTATGATCAAGCAGTAGCACACAGCTACTTCCAAGCGATCTGGTAGTCTCCATGTCAATCGGCTAATAGCACACAACGACTACAATTCCATCTAATAGAACAACACTGTGTTGATCCATAGTAGTACACAACTATTGTACAGTGGTACACAACCACTACTAGTAGCACAAAGCTATTGTCCAGTGACACACAGTCACTGCCAATGGTACACAACCACTGTAGTAGCACACGGCTACTGTCCAGAGACATAGTCCCTACCAGTGATACACAACCACCGTAGTAGCACACAACTACTGTCCAGAGACACACAGTCTTCGCCATAGTCTCACGACTACGCATTTGTCCCGCAGTTGTCATGCAATCAACGGAAGTGTCACATGACTACAAGGACCATTCTTCCTGATCAGATCACAATCTGTGCCACAAGTAGGGTCGACTTTTACAAGCACACATATTCTTTTCTAGAATATTTTTTTTCGAATATATACATTAGGAAGACCGATCATAGTTACAAAATTCAACAGACAAGATCTAATCTTGACCAATGAGATCTTAGGGTTAGGGATTTGGGCATTAAGAGATTATAAATTTGGTCCTTAAGAGACTATAAAAGCAGATCTAAGGAGAGTGAGAGGCACACATTGAATGAGAGAACATTTGGAGAGTTGAAGCAAGGAAAAGTTTGCAGCAAGAGGGGAAATGGGGGCAAATCCCAATGGAATAGGCACAAATCCCAAGGGCACAGAAATCGAGGTGAGGATCAACATTGGCATAGGAATCAAGATAAATTTCTTGTTGTCCATACAACAGCATATTATCAGTCTGTACAGCTGCTCGTGTGAGGGTTTGTTGGATCATATAGGTCGCATTTATCTATGGTTGTTGGGTCATACCGGTTGTACTCTGTTTAGTACAGTTGGGCATGGATTTCGAGGCATATCTTAAAGGTGGGACGGTTGTACAAGCCATACATCAATTTCTGAGCACGATTTTCAATGCTGGTACAGATTTCTAAATGTTGTAATAATTGTTGTAAAAATTCTAAGTTCTTCTCCGTGGGCAGAATAATAAATTTTCTCTCATTTACTGGTTTTCCCTTCGGGGTTTTTCTAGGGGCATTGCCCAAAAATATTTGTGTTCAAATGCATGTGTTGTTTATGATTCTATTGTGCATTTTCAATGATTAAATCCAATGTATTTCCATTCATAAGTTTTTAGATTTGGAACATTTTATTTTCCGTGCAAATAATCTGTGTGAAGTAAATTTATGGGAAGTGGAAATCGTTTCTGGGTTTAGCAAATATCAAAATTATCAATCTTCATTTCCATTGCCATGAAGAGAGTGTCCTCTCTATCACTATCAGAAATACTTTCATTGCTCTCTTAACAAGAATCGCTAAACCCCTTTCGAATAAAGACTCTCCTTTTTCTTATAAGTGTTCTTCTTTGCATACTTGTTCTTTTTGTATTGATGACGTGTGTTCCTTTTCTTTACGTGATGGTCTTCTTCATCATCACTACTTTCATTTTTTGCATATGGACACATCGCAGCGAAATGTCCTACTTTTCCACAATTAAAGCATTTAAAGGGAAGCTTACCTTTGTATTTGTCAAATCCCTTTTTGAGCTTTCTCACAAAATGTGCTTCCTCTGCGTTTGATGCACAGCTGGAACAGTGATTTGATTTGTGTTCTTTGTTTTTTGTCTTCTTTGAAGCTTTGAAGGTTGCTTCTTACTTTGATGGCTTCCCTTTCTCAGTGCTCATGTCATATGTCGTGAGAATCCCATGCAATTCATCCATTGTCAATAAATTAAGAACCTTCATTTCTTCAATGGCAGAAACTTTAACATCAAATCTTAAGGGAACTGACCTTAGCACGTTTTGCACAATCATTGGTTCTTCAACCTTTTCACCATGTCCTTTGATGGTGTTGACAATTTCATCCACACGAAGGAGAGAGGCTGCAACATTTTCTTTGTCTTTCATTTTCAAACTCTCAAACTATCTTCTATGAGATTGTAGCTTTGCTTTCTTAACCTTGTTGTCACCTTCATAGATGTTTTGAAGTTTGTCCCAAACGTCCTTTGTCGATTCGCAATGCATTACCTTAACAAATTGATTCTGACAGACCACACAAGATGGCTTTTGCATATTATTTTCACTACCCTTCTTTCCATCCTGTTCCGTTGGTGGAGATGTTGGAGCTTTATAACTAGTCACAGCAAATTGAAACCAAGAGCCATTAAATAAGTTCGCATCCTTATGGTCCAGAAGGCATAGCTTGTTCCGTCAAACAAAGGGGCCTTGTTTGTGGAAAAACCTTCTTGACCGGCCATGTGTGCTCTCGAGACCTACCTTCCAATGGTTAGACAATTTCATAAGGAACCCACTCCGATACCAATTGTTGAGCACACACTTATACTGAGAGGGGGGGTGAATCAGTATAAGACAATTTTTTTTTACTTTTTCAAACATTCATCAACCATAGGAAAACAATCACATATAAGATCTATTAATTGCAGAACATGGAACACAAGATTTACGTGGAAACCTAAGTCACCTGACACAAAGACACGAGACACAAAGGACACGGGAATACGAGTATCTGATACGGACACGGCGACCCTCGAAATCAAGACACGGGGAACACGTTATATACATATATATAATTAATATATATATATATATATATATAATTTTAATATATATAAGACTATAAGTTAAAATTACTGAAATAGTCAAAATATTGATAGATCATAGACTATAGTAGATATTGATCAGTGATTCAGTGATACATCATGAACTCCAAAAAAGATACATCATACATCATACAAATCAATCAAACTCTAAACACCATACTCATAGATGATAGAACATAGACATACTGATAGTCTGATACGGTGATACCGTATACAATGTACATGATACAAATAACCCACAAAACAGTGTGCATTCAAAGCATATTACCACAGGTTTGTCAACATCCATACACAATGCTCAAAGGAAAGAAATCGAATGAATGATCCATGTGTTCATGTCTTTAATATGTTTGCACAAATTCTGCAGTAAAATAATGATTAAGCCCTCAGATAGTGTTAAAATGAATGTGATGTTAGCATATTGAGTTAGGTCGTTGCATCATGTATTGCATTGATTTGTTTCCAGAGGTGCTTTGGATGTTAGGTCTATCAAAATGTTTCAAGAAAAGCAATGGAACAAAACTGAAAATTAAACCATTCATGTGAACCCTTGTACCATTATCACAAGTTCCAAAAAGCTGGAAGAAAACACCTTCTGTGCTTATGTGAGTTTAGGGAGAGATATTACAAGAATAAACTAGAATCAAATCATGTCAAAGAGTTTCCAATGGCAACGCTGTAAATGAAACCAGAATTAAGGTGTTAGGTCGTTGGGTTTATAGACCAAATCGTTCATCAATATTCCTCATCGATTTGATTAAAATGCTTCTCAAGTTTTTAAATGTGTTAAAGTGCTACCCAGATATATGGTATTTAAACACAAATTTAGCCACTGTCCAGAATTGTAAACCCTTGTCACTAGCACTAGAAAATGACACAGAGACCTCACACATTCAGGTGTCTAAATGAATTGAGGAAATTTTCATAAAGCTTCCAAACTCAGCCAGAGCCTAGAGGACTTACTTGTGAACTGGGCGATGGTTGTTGGTTGCCAGGCTGCAATATCCCACGGTGATAGTGAAATGAAATAGCTAAAAGACAAGGTAAAACCCCTTTTTAACCTCCCGCAGGCTCTTTTACAAAGGACGTGTTTTTAGATGTTGTCCGACACGGTTTTAGATGGTGTCCTAAGGTGGTGACATGTGTTGAAGCAGTGTCTGACACAGTTTTAGGACGTGTCCTGAGGTGATGACACGTGTTGAAGCAGTGTCCGACACGTACCGTAGCGTGTCATCACAAGGACACCGCGGATACGGACACTTGGCCCATAAGGGACATGTCAGGTGACTTAGATGTAAACCCTTTCAGGAGAAAACCACAAAACTTCTCTTTATAATTCTTTGTAGGCACCAACCTATTGGTGACACCAATCCCCACTGGTAAAAACCCTAGTAGGCACCAACCTACTCTTACAGATCTTCGTAGACACCAATCCCCACCGCTAAACACAAACCTTCAAGTTACAATTTCTTCTTTAGTACATATAACTTCTTCAAAAAATGATAACATTCATGTTACCTGCACTAAGTTTGCTTGCTACTTCTGTTTTCACCAGGTCTAACCAAAATTTGAATTTCCAAATTTGGTAAGTTTCCAAGGCTTGTTGTTTTTGGCCTCTTCCGAAGAACGAACTTGTATAGCATGCCACATATCCAATTTTGCAAATCTGATTCTGAAACTTTTACTTGAGGTACTTAGGCATGTCTCCTCAAATCCCTGAAAATTCCACAGTCTGAAAAGCCCCAGAAAAGAAGTTATAGACAAAATGTCAAGCTGACCTATTTGAAACTGATTTCAGGACCATTCAAAAACCCTAAACTCCACAAGGTATATCTCAAAAGGTATAGCGAACCAAAGTCTGGAATTTTTACCTGAGGTATTTCTATATGTCTCCTCAAATCCCTGAAAATTTCATAGTCTGAGAAGTCCCAGAAAAGAAGTTACAGCGAAAAAATGCCAAACTAGCATGTTTGAAATTGATTTCACAACTAGTCAAAAACCCTAACTTCCATGGGGCATATCTCAAAAAGTATAACGAACCAACATCTGAAATTTTAACGACATGTACCCAGAGATCTTGCCTCCGTCTCCTCAAAATTTCATGGTTTGAAACGTCCCAAAAAATAAGTTATAGCAAAAATGTCAAACTGACCTATTTGAAATTGATTTCAGGAGCATTCAAAAACCCTAATTTCCATGGGGCATATCTCAAAAAGTATAGAGAACCAATGTTTGAAATTTTGAACACATGTATCTGAAGTTCTCGCCTCTGTCTCCACAAAAATTCACAGTTTGAAACCTCCCAGAAAATAAGTTATAGTGAAAATACCAAGTTGACCTAAAATTGATTTCGCAACCCTCCCCTTTTGGAATGATATTCAATCTTTGCTCATCCACTTCTTCAAATGTTATTACATTTTTCACCCACTCTTTCTCTCAACACTTTCTCTTTTTATACTTTATCATAACCCTTCATGAAGGGACATGTGAATTGAAAAAGACACGGCACCCATTTATTAAATAATTAATTCCCCTTTTTAATTTCACTTTTCCAAATACCATGGGCAAATACATGGGAACATACCAAGGGCTTTCAAACCCATGGGTTTGAAACCAACATTTCACTTTTTACTTTTTCACGTGCACCCCCTTTTTTTAATATACTTGTAAACCTATATATAAATCAATCTTGGAAATTTTGTGTGTATTTGTAAAGCCATAATATGACATTAATGACAGCATTAATCATTTGACATCAATGACAATAATTCCAACACTCTCAGCAAAATGACTTAAGTTTTTCTTTTAGTTTCCATTCATGGTTTAAATCTGTGGTTGAAGGTTTTAACACTTGGAAACTTTCATTAATGAAAAGTTTAATATGTGAATGAATAATGTGCCTGGATAAAAAACCTTCTATACTCTCATTGCTTGGCATCTTGATTCTTTACATCTGTCATACATTGTTTCAGCACTAAATCTCTAACAACAGTCCATTATATCTCATAGCTTCTTAAGCGTTTGCTATTTGGTTTAATAGCATTTTACACTTGCTAATTTACTCTTGTTTGATGTTAAATGAACTCATAAAATGGACTGTTATTTCATTGTAAATGTTGATTACAACTCAAGCTTAAGACTAGTGGTTTAAAGGACAGACTTTGATATTTGTCTTTGCTTGAGTACATCTGCTTTTTTTCTGAACAAAACAGCAGTTAAATTGTTAACCTAACAGTCGGCACTTATCTTCTCGTGCAAGCACTCATTTGGTTAATGACCTCATGACACTTGAACATAATTTCAAATGCTTTTGGTGAATGGAATATGATCAATATCTTGCTGTCCAAAGAATCTGATATTGTAACACCTTGTGAATCTCACTAGTGAGTCGTGAGCAATATTTGGCACTACATCTTGAACTTTTAGCATTTAAGTTTATTGGATATGATAAATGTTAGGATATTTAGACACTTAGGAGTTAGTTAAGATCTACTTGGTCTAATGTGTCGTTAGGTAAAAGTGTGTTTCTTTATTGTGCATTAGTATGCATTTGTAGTTAAGAAATCCAACGGTCACGATATGTTCCCGACATAGAGTGATCCGACGGTTCATATTCTTCTCGATCTTAACGGCTATTGATACATGGCTTAACACCCGATTGGTCCATAATCTCTATTTAAAGAGCATGGAGGGTCATTTGTCGATGATCGATTGTGAGAAACTCTCTTGTAAAATCTCTCTGTAATCTTTTTATTTTGCATTAATAAACTACTCCAAGTGGCCGCGTTGGTTGGGGTCGTGGATGTTTCCACGTAGGGGTTTTACCACATCAAAACATCGATGTGTTGATCTTTGATCTGGTTGTGTGAGTGGTTACTGAAGGTGCTTGTCCTTTGTTGGAATATCTGTGTTGTCGAACATAGTATCAGAACCTGTTTGAAGACCCGCTCCTGTTTTAGATCGAGATCGTGAAGCCGAGTTGTCTCATCTCCATTTTCTGTCATTTCCGTACATTTATGGGCTGAGAGGACTGTTCCATTGCGTCCGGAGCACTCGTTTCAGTCAGGAACACTTTTCGTTTCACTCGAAAAGGTTTTTGTTTGCCCAAGATACGGCCATTTCAGTCAGATCCGAAGGTATAAAGCCTGAATACGCCATTTTTAAATTTTTGCAGAGTATTATTTTGGTTTTCTTTCGGTTTTATATTATTTGTTTCCGGGTTGCTACTCTTTTAGATCTGTGTATGATCTTTGCCACGTGCCCTGTACGATCTCGACAAATCAGAAACAGATAGGAAAAGGTGCATTTTCCGGGTAAGCTAACCGAAATCTAACCCTTGTTATCATCAAGAAGCGAAAAAAAAATCTTTTGTGAAAAGAGTTTTTTTTTAGTGCGCTCTCCAAGGTTGTCTTCCACAACAACAACACCCCCAATCCTCTTGCTAAACAATACAATATGTTTTGTTAGCCCATAGTAAGAGGTCTTGAGTTCAAGTCTCTCTTTTTGTTTCTTTGTAAAGTGTATTTCACTTCAAGTATAAAAGTGAATCACTATAAGTAGCTTTAATATTTTATTTTAGAGTTATTTATTTTGCA
>JZKD02S0105922.1:206723-221641 GCA_000966675.3 Picea glauca | reverse complement strand
GCCCTCCTCCAAGCAAGCATCAACACCACTAAACAATGGAAGCCAAAGCCTCCTAGAGCCCTCCATGGAAGGAGGCGCCCTTGAAACCCTCATCCAATGCTTCCATCCTCATCTCGATTCTCCATAGCTCTACTCTTCCTCTCCAAGTGAACATAAGAGTGAAATGAGCCTCTCTTTGCCCTATGCGCCCTTCTTATAGAATCATAAGTAAACCTAAAAGATCAATGGCTAGGATCACTCCAAGCCATATCTAATCCATGGTTGAGATCTCTCAAAAAAAATCTCAACTCAAAACCCACTTTGGGTTAAGTTTCCATAGTTCACTTTATGTCCCTCAATTCACCCACAAAGTGAATTAATAGTCACTTTTCACTCAAGTGACAAATTTCACCCTTTTGACTTAGGAAAATGTCAAAGTGAAATTAGACATAAAGTATAAGGCACAATGGGTCAAATATTTCCCTCTTGTGGTTAGAGACTCACAACCACAAAGGGACCACTTCCCTTGGTACACAAATCTCAACACATACAAGAGGGGTTTTCTCAATGCAATGTTAGTGCTAACAAAAGATTCCCACATGTTCGACACCAAGGCCAATGAGGGAATACCTCCCAATGTTACAAATCAACAGTAGTGAGAGTCATCAACAAAATTATGGTTGAGCCAAGACTATAGGCCCTTCAAGTATTTGTGAAAAGCGTCTCATTACGAGATATGTTCTGATTGTCATAGCCAAGAGCCTAGATTGTTGAGATGCGATGACACAAACTAGTTAGGCATTCTTGACAATAAAGTGTGAATCATAGCTTATGTATTTAATTTGTATGGTGGCATTGTCAATTGGACAAATTGGAGTCAATTAATCATAGCATTGTCAAACATGGAACTTCAGTACATGGCAATAGTGCAAGTATGCAAGGAGGTGGTTTGGTTGTGGCAAATGTGCATTGGCAAAGGATTGAAGAAGGGAAATCCCATGGAAATAACTTGTGACAGTCAAAGCATAGTAGCACTAGCAAAGAATCCAACTTATCATGGCAAGTTGAAACACAGAAATTGAGTACAATTCCATCAAGAAAATAGTGGAGTCTAAGAAAAGAGTTGTTCGTTAAGAACAAGACCAAATAAATGCTCATTGACATGCTCACCACATCTATGAGCACTAGGAGGCATCGATCTCTACTTCAGAAGATTGTTGCAAGTCATGAAGGACCAACACAATGGTTGTGCAAAGAGTGCCTTGATCTACTAAAAGTTTTGTTTGCTTCTAGGATTCAACTAGGAGTCTTCTAGTTCGTCGGTCGATGTAAGGGATAAGCAATATGTGAGTAGTAGTGAATGAATTTCTTGTAGAACTACATGTCACCCAGAAAACTCATTTTTATGATGGTGGTGGGGGCATCCCAATATTTAAACAACGTGACCTTGTTTTAATATGCATGCGTGGCCTGGCGCCCTAGGGGAATCTCCAAATCTGAGGTGAGCTTCTCGATCCAGCCCCCTGCTATGATTCTGGAACTCTGGCATCGTTGTGGCTCAAGATCTGGTCTTCCTGAGTCCGATCTAGTGCCCAAGGGGACCCTCGTCCTGATCTAACCCCCATTATGTTGGGATCGGAGCCTTGCTTTGTTTGCGATGAGATCCACTGGAAGCGGTGAGCCACCACCTCCCCCTCCATCCTCCACCGATGAAGCAGCTTTTAGAAGACTAGTAATTGCCCAAGGGAAGAAGAAAGTAGCTGATGCTATCCCAAAATTCGTAAGAAAGCTAGAAGAGGTTCCAGTTATCGCTTTACCTTCAGATCAACCTATGAGTGTGGTCGTCTCTTTGGCAGACCGGGCTTTAGTAGGACAATTCACAGGGCTTTGGCCCTCTCCCCGAACAGCTGAAAACTGGATTCAAAAAAATTGGAGACCACTGATCTCAAACAGCGTCACCAGCTATGCAGTCGGAAGAGGGTTCTTCTTGTTTGAATTCATCTCCAAAGAGGATCGAGACTTGATCTTTAGGAGTGGGCCTTACTTCATGGGACCACAAGGGCTCTACTTAAACCGCTGGACTCCTGACTTCAATCCTGAAGTGGATGTTCCAAAGGAGGTTCCGGTTTGGGTTCGCCTACCCAACCTGTCGATTCATTCTTGGAACCCCTCCTCCCTGCAAACCATAGGTAACAGGCTTGGAACATTTATTGATAAAGTTGATCCAAAGGGCAGTATTCTTGCGCTCGGATCTGTGTAGAAGTAGATCTGGAAGCTAGACTACCTGAAGCAATCAAGTTAACCGTCGGGAATTGGCAGCATTATCAAAAACTGGGCTACGAGCAACCACCATTTAAGTGTCGAAGCTGCCATGAATATGGGCATTTCCAAAAGCATTGCCCAAAAACCCAGGTATTATAGCAAGAGAAAGATTCAGGAGAAGGATGGCAACAAGCGAAAAGATCTAAGGCAAACCCCAACCCTAACTCCAAAGAGGAAAGGAAAAACCAAAGAGGTCAAAATGATATGGGGAATAGCTTTGCAGTGCTTGGAGGAAAAGAGAATGAATTACCTACAACTGAAAATAAAGCAAAAAAGCAAAACAACCCAGAAACGACAAGCCAAGCTAATAAGGAACCACCTCCTCAGTTAGAACCAGGAGAAATCCCGGAAACCCAGCTTTCAGGGACAGAGGAAGAGACATCGGAAGAAGTTGAGGGTCAAGCAGACACTGGGTTATCTCAGAACTCCCCAAAACTAGCCACCAGAGGAAGGAAAACGGCAAAAGAAAGACGAGAAAGGGAGACATACAAAGATAAACTCCAAGGAACTCAGCAAAACTCTGGAAACAATACTAAATACCAGAAGCACAAGGAATCAAGTGCAGCCCTCTCAAAGGACGCCTTCCAAAACCAAAAAGCAAGTAATGAAGATAGTCTCTTGGAATTGTAGGGGTTAGGAAGCCAAAACAAAAAAGAAGCTACGAAAGACATACTCTGAATCTCAAACCCAGACATTCTACTTGTCCAGGAGACTAAAATGTTGGAATCGGAATTTCTCCAATCCAGCGCTAGAGGAGCCTTCGAAGGAATTGGCTCCCTGTGGAACCCCTCCACTTTTGATCTATTGAATACTGAGCACTGTACCCATTGGATCCTCACCAAGCTAATTCATAAGGAGTCAGGTATTCACATCTGCTTATTTAATATTTATGTTCATGTTCTTCCCTCTGAAAAAAAAAACTGTTAGAATATTTTGAGAACATTATTATTGCCGGAGATCTCAATGTTACTTTATCCCTTGGAGAAAAAAAGGGGGTTCCATCGTAAGAGACCCCTGTCGAGAATGGGCTGAAGACATCATTCTTCATTGGGATCTGGAAGATATAAAACCCCCCAGAGGTAAATACACTTGGACTAATAAAAGAACCAGCCCGAGGCACATAGCAGCAAGGTTGGACAGATTCTTGGTCCAAAGCTCCTTCCTCCTCTTAGACCTCAACGTGGTCTCCAAAATTCTTCCCTTCAACGCCTCCGATCATAAGCCAATCCTTCTAGAATTTACCAAAGATTCTTCTCTGGGTCCTATCCCTTTTCGCTTCAGCCCCTCCTGGATCCAGCATGAGGATTTCCATGATTTGGTCAATCGAGTATGGTAGATTCCTGTCACAGGCTCTCCCTTTTTGTGTGGGAAGAAAAACTCTGAAAAATGAAGCGAGCTCTCAAAGTTTGAGCAAAATCCTTAAAATCTCCTGCAGCCCAAAGAGTGGAAGCCCAACAACAGCTGGAAATTCATCAACTTTCTATGGAAGAAGGAAATCCAAACCCAAACAGCCTGGAGAAAGAAACAGCCCTCCATAGAAAGCTCCATGCAGCCTGCAGAGAGGAAGAAGATTATTGGAGACAAAAATCCCGACGCCTTTGGCTAAAAGCTGGGAATAAGAACACAAACTTTTTTCATAAGCAAGCAAAAGCCAGAAAACAATTCAATTCCGTAAATGAAATCCACAGCCAGAATCAGATTGTAACTGATTTTGAAAGTATCAAGCAAGCTGCCCACCTCCATTTTAAAGGTATTTATACTGAGGACTCTACCAGCGAAATCCACCAGCAAGTTCTCAACCCGATTCCTTCGATCGTCAGCCCAAGATCCAATCAGCAACTTATAGAACCGGTCACGTTAAAAGAAATTAAATTGGCTTTGGACAGCATGGACTCTGATAAAGCACCTGGTCCTGACGGCTTTACAGCGAGATTCCTCCAAGTCCGCTGGCCAATCATAAAACATGACCTGCATAAGTTGGTAACAAAATCACAAAATTGCCCCAAGATTGGTGGGAGCACCAACTCTGCGTTCTTAGCCTTAATACCAAAAGAAAAAGAAGCCTTATCCTTCGATAGATTCCACCCAATCTCCTTGTGTAACGTTGGTTACAAAATTATCACAAAAGTGATCGCCAACCGTCTCAAAGATATTCTGCCAGCAATCATCCCAAAGAATCAAGGTGGCTTCATCAAAGGAAGGCATATCACTGACAACATAATTATGGTTCAAGAAGCGATTCATTCAAGCATGCACCGGCGCGAAAAAGGTATCGTTGTGAAGTTAGATCTTGCAAATGCTTTTGACAGAGTAAGGCATGATTTTTTTATTTGATGTAATGCAGAAGTTTGGCTTCAACACTGCTTTCATTCACTGGATTAAGGCCTGTATAGGGTCTCCATGGATAGCCCCGTTAGTCAATGGTCGAGCAGCAGAATTTTTTCAGGCTTCTAGGGGGCTTAGACAGGGTTGCCCGTTGTCTCCTCTGCTCTATGTCATTCAAGCTTAAGCGCTTAGCTTCCAGCTAGAACAATGCCGTATTCACCAGAAATTAATGGGCATAAAAATAGCAAGAGGGGTCAAAGATATCAATCATGCTCAATTTGTTGATGATACGCTTCTTTTGGGAGGGGCAAGTACCATCATAGCCTGTAAATTTAAACAACAACTAGATCTCTATAGGGAAGCTTATGGGAGTCAAATAAACTACAGGAAAAGTCAAATCTTTGGATGGAACTGCAAGCCAAGGGAAATGGTGGAAATAGCTCGTATTATGGAGATGGAAGGGGAAACTCAGTGGGATTCATTCAAATATTTAGGAGTTCCCATTTTCAAATCCAAGCCTAATTCCTCTCACTGGTCTCCCTTGACAAGATTAAAGCCAGAATCCAAGCCTGGGGGGCTTCCTAGCTAAATCTGGCAGGAAAGCTTGTTCTCATCAAATCTGTCCTTAATAGCATTCTAATTTATCAAAGCTCCATTCTGTTAGATCCAAATGGAATTATAACCAAACTTGAGGCAATTCTGAGAAGATTTCTATGGAAAGGAGGCAAACAGAGCGACAATAAATTGCCACTAGTCAGTTGGGGGAAAGCAATAAAGCCTTACTCAGAAGGAGGCCTTCAGATAAGAGATCTGAGATCCCAAAATTTGGCACTAGGGGCCAAGCTCCTCTGGAATCTAGTAACTAGAAAGCTAACCTGGAGCAAACACGCACTATGGAAGAAATACTTCACTGGAGCTAGGAGGAGATGTCTTGACACAGTCCCTAAAGTCTCAAAAGGCTCCTCTATTTTCATAGTCTATCAAAAAGCCTCTGGATTCTTCAAACCCCTCCTAACTTGGATCCCGAGCAACGGAAAAATATCTTAATATGAGAGGACTCAATTCTGGGAGAGCCACCATTAAACTCCCTGCCAGGCACCTCTAATCTCAAAGATTTTCTCCACGCCCAGAAGTTATCCACGCTGAGGGATATCTCAAAATGGCATTCAAATGAAATCGAAACCTGGAAAGACTGGAAATTACCAAGATGCCCAAGCCATCTGCAAAACGATGAAGCTTTGCTACGAGCTTTTCTTCATGGGAAATCGCCAAATGCAGCAAGTCAAAAAGATATCACGGGATGGGGATCTAAATCCGGCCTGTACACTGCCTCCGAAGGATACAATCAAGTCAACGCGATTCCAAACGTTCCTCCCAATCCAGCTCTGTGGAAAGAAATCTAGAGGGTGAAAAATCTTCCAAAAATTGATATGTTCATCTGGATTTTGGCTCACAACGCCATCCTTACAGGAGACAACCTCAAAAGAAAAGGTTGGGAAGGCCCCACACGCTGCCCCTTCTGCATTTCAGAGGAAGAATCGGCGGTCCACCTACTGTTGAACTACCCATTTGCTCGAGAGGTTTGGAGTCGAGCGCTAGTCTTTTGGACGAACCCTGTAATCTTCCCAACGGAGTTAACCTCACTCCTCATCTGTTGGCAGGTTGTGTGTCCTTTCTCCCTTAACAAGAAAGAGCGATTAAAACTCTGTTGGGTATCCCTTTCAAAATTTATCCTGTGGAAAATCTGGTTAGAGCGCAATGCTCAAATATTCTAAGGGAAAAAAGCCAGCGCAGACCAAGTGGTTGCAAAAGTCAAAGCTTTGATCGAAGATTTCCTTTCCTCTATTCATCTTCCAGCAAACAAAGGTAATTTAACTTCTATTGAAGAAGATTGGATGTCTAGCATTCTCCTAAATCCGTTGAAAGTTGCAACAGTTCCAGTGCCTCCCACAAACAAATGGGAGATCAGATTAGACTCTTCATCCTTCACAAAATGGCGAAACTCACTTCAAAGACATAGCCTCTTCTTTGACGGAGCTTCTAAAGGAGACCCCGATGCAGCAGGCAGGGGAGGGGTGCTTATAGATCCCGAGGAAATAAAGGTTCTCTCATATTCTTGGCGAATTGGCGAGGACACCAATAACACATAGTTGAAGCGTTAGCCCTCTGGCAAGGACTCTCTCAAGCCCTGGCCAAAAACATTACAGATCTAAATGTCTTTAGGGATTCCCGTATCATTATTCAGGCTCTTTCTTCTAAGATTTTTCCCAGTCATATGCGACTCAGGCAAATCCTCAAGAAAATCAAACTCCTTATGGCCAGCTTTCAGTCAATCCATCTATTCCACATACTCCAGGAATTAAACAGCAAAGCAGATAAAGAGGCAAACAAGATAGCACTGTTAAGCAAAGGTGTCCTATCTTTAGATGGAAACGAGGGATACGACAGATTACCTTAAATTTTTATCCGAGGGCTAATGCTCGAAGTAAGCGCTAAGCCTGTTCTAATGAAGGTTGATTGTAACCGTACCAGCAGCTTTATGTTGTCTTCCTAATATATTTCATAACCATTCTCGTTAAAAAAAAAAATAACAAGTTGGATGACCTTAGTTGGCGAAGGACCCTTAGGTTCTACAAACACACCAGCATAGGAATCTACAAGGGCTTGGATATCAAACGAAGGAAACGTATCTTTATTACCTTCCTTCATTGACAAATGATGCAAAGTCTCCTAAACTTATTCAGGTTTACATATTTGACTATTGACCCACCAATACGTAAAAAATGGGAAAAAAAGAGGTGTCCTAAAAAGACTTGATAGCAAAGGTCTTGAAACATCTAAAGGTAACGATGGTGGATTGTCTTGCCTCTTGGATCTATCCTAATTGATAGGGCTTGGGATGAAAAAGTGGGTAGCTTCAATTCATAGCCCAACTTCTAGAAATAAGATTCTTTTGGTTACAATTATTAATAATCAAGGATAGTAACTTGTGTTTGATATTGTAATTAAGAATGAAGAGGACCTCTCTATGGCATAAGAGTAGTCTTTGGCCATGAGGACAAGTTATGAATCATAGGATTTGTTGTTGTAAACAAGAAGCTCCTCATTTATTTGATATTGCTCAACAAGATGGGCCTTGGGTCTCTTGTCATCCACCATCTAGTATTCTTCAATATACCAGCGTACCCTCCGATGGAAGGTGTAAAATTTCTTCTTGTTGTTGCAAGTAGAAGGAGGTGTACCAGTTGCCCCTTTGGTTTGTCCACCATTGTTACAGGAGGGCTTGTTGGGTGCAAGAGAAGGAGAGGAAGAAGAAGCAGAGCAACCCTTTTTTGTGCGAATCAAAAAGTCATAAAGACCTTTGACTCTTTTTGAAGCCAACTAAAAAGCATGCTCTAAGGAAGTGAGATAATTTCTAAGTCTTTCTCAAACTAGTTAATAAACCAAATACGAATTTTATTGTAGAGCATTCTCTTACCCTTGCACCTCAATTTTGATCAACAATTGATTGAATTTCTCAATGAATTGCTAAATCACCTAGCCGGAAAGATGGACACGTTGAAAGCATTCTGCAAGCAAGGCAACCTTGTAGACAAGGGGATAGAATCGCCTCTAAACAATGTCCTTGAAATCATCCCACCGGATGATGGGTGGCCAATTGGATGCTACCAACTAGTAAATGTGAATCTGCCACCATGTGAGGACTTGCAACTCCAAGAGAACCTCAACGGCCATGATCTCATCATGGTCAATCACGTCACACTAAATCCTGAAGTAGACTTCTAAAACTGCATATCCATACATCCAACTTATTGCCATTAAGGAAGCCATCAAAACTACAAATGGAAATTTTGGTATCCAACTTGAATGCTATGGACCAATGGGAACAACAATGGGCTCCAATTCGCATTGTTGATGTTGGGCAGCCATCAACTTCTAAAACATGACCATCATGTCATGACTCATAACTAGGCTTCACCTAGAAGTCACTTTGTTCTTGTTACTTGACCGATTGGTCCATCTACTCGATAAGCTTTTGGCATTATTATACTAACTTAAGAAATTGTTCTGCAAGTATCATGAATTTGTTTTGTTGTAACTGTTGTTCAGCAAGAAAATGGAGAATTCTATACTTTTGCAAGGGATCAATGTCACACTTGGGTGGTATACGAGAATATAATCCACTAGTTTGGTCAAATGTTCCACTAGAAATGAGACAAAACAATGCTTATGCTTAAAAATTTAAGCAGAATTCAATTGATTTTGGTAATTTTTTAAAGAAATCGCTGTTGTCAAAATTTATGCTAGTTAAGGCAATTTTTCAGCAGAATTGACTCAGGAAATTTGGTATTTTGGGTAATTCCAATGGGTTTTGAACACAATCAAAGAAATTGTAGAAGCAGAATTTCTTCCTGAAATTGACCAAATTGCCTAGAACAGTTGCAAAGATCCCCACTAGTTTTGTAGAAGATGAAATTGTTGAACAAAAATTTGTACAAATGAAGGAGAAATCAAACAAATTCAAGAGCAAAACATGGTAGTTACGTGTAAATTATGTCTGGGAATCACCCTCGCCCAAGTTTTTCCAGATATTGGTGCAGAATGCATTGAGAATCAAAAGTTCAAGATAAGATAAGATAATTTTGTTAACGTCCAACAAGTGATCATAAATAAGAACTCTAGTGGGAGAAGCTCCAAGAAAAGACTAAATTGCAGAACTCTAAATAGGCTTCATCTTCAGGTTCTTGACAAAATGCAAGAGATAAGATAAGATAATTTTTTAATGTCCACAAATGACCACGAGAGTAGGTCAATGGACTCAAAAGTACAATTGAGTAATGACAGGTTGCGAGAGTGGAGAAGTAACTTTTGGAAACTAAAATATAAAACAAAATAGATTAAACCACTGAATTAGAGAAAAAACCAAAAGTATAAGCATATACAACACAAAAAAGGGCTACTCATCGTCATTAGAAGAGGAAGCCCCGAATGTCACAACAAAAACAGTAATAGAAGTAGAGGAGGAAGATGAAGTGGTCCTGACTGAACCAAGAATCACAGTGGAGGAGCCAATTCACTACCTGATAATGTCCTCGGGGGAGAATCCAGATTCGAGAGGAATTAGTTGTGTAACCCTGGGTGGGAGCCAAGATGGATCAGCTGAACTGTACACATATGATGTACACTCTATATTTCATTATATTTATAAGAGTACATAGTGTTCCAAAAATAGAATGGAATCAATCGATGGGGTGATTCATAATCGATAATTGGAGTGCTAGAGTGGTTTGAGTGATCAATAGGACTGTGTCCCCAGTTTATCTCCAACTAAAGAGTTACAAATCATAATATACAATTTACAATGCCACTTGCTACCTACTAAATCTCACCATCTCTTTAGATGGTCTTACCTGTGCACAATCATGCTAGTTCTTCACAAATCATGAAAAATTTCAGCATGTATTTCTTTTTTGTATTTTGTATAATTCAAGAAAAACCAAGATGAAAATTTGATATTGAAGTAAATATGCACTTGTCTATAGTGCGTTCTTGGCAATCTCCAATTTGAACAAAGACAACATGTGTGTATATCTATGTTCTGCTACATACTGCTTAAGGAACACATACAATGAGAATGGCATATGTCTTCTAAGCTACAAAACAGGACACATCCTCCCAGCACTGGTTGTCACGTGTCCACATGTTGAACACATGATGCTCGAGTGTCGGACACCCTTTGGAACATGTATCCTGTGCCGAGACATGCATCCCATGTGTAGCCAACACTCAATCATCACATGTCCCAATGTGTCGGACACTCAAGACACCAAAAGATACTAAAAAGTTCACAAAAATTAATAAAAAGTGTGTAGATATGTCCAGACTGATTTCTAAACCAGTCAACCCCAAAAACTGAAACCAGTAAAATATCTGGAAACAAAAATAAGTTGCCCAAAAAATACATAAAATATTCAAATTTTGATAATAGAAGTTATATACATGTACATCCACATGAATCCAAACCATTAGATGCAAATATGTTTTCTCATGTAATTAGTAAGGGGGAATATAACCAAAATAGCACATAGTGCAATCCATAGTTCAACCAGAATAGCATAGAGTGCAATCCATATCTTGATTCTGAACCAAAATACATAAACAAAGAGGCTCTAAATGGCCTCTAAAGTCCAAAAATAGGCATAGTATTGAGTTTTAACTAATAACTACTAGACTCTAGTTCTATAATATAATCATATGAAAGAATCATTTAAAGATTCCTCATCCTATGGGCTGTCTGCTTCGAAGACATTAAAATAAGCTTTCATCTCGGCTCTTAGTTCATTGGAGGCTCCTTTACAAGGTTTTATATTTCCTCTTGCATGTGCCAAGTGTAGATTCAACTTGTGGATACCCTCCCCATTGATTTCCTTGTGACAATGGTTGCATACTATTTTACTCCCAACCAATTGGCAATTCTCCCATGCCAAATCCTTTTTCTCTTTAGGAGCCATAGCGATTTTCTTACCAACAAAAACAAATATGCAAATAAAACCATAGAATTTCATAATTTCTAGGAAAAAAATAGCAATGTTATTGGAAAGAAAATTAGGGTTATAGGAATAGTTTCAAGTTTTCATCTTTTGCATAACTTCACAAGCGCTTCAAATCAGCACAAGAAACTCCCTGATTCAACACTTCAAAATTCAAATTAGCCCAAGAAGCACTCCAAACTGGAAAGAAGAATTATGCCAAATGAAGATGAACACTAGTTCAAAAATTCACAAACTCAAAAATTCCAAATATATGAAGTGAAGGGTGTGAGATAAATGGAGTGGGGGAGCTCATTAAATAGAAAGGGGAGGGGTTTAGAATTAGGTTTAGGGGTTTTCTTATTTTTTTTATATGTTTTCCTTTTTTTATGTGGTTTAAGTGGGCCCTGAGTGCCTCCGTATGGCGCTGCATGGAACTGGCAGATTCTGCACAGAACCAGCCACTTCCAGTTGGAATCACCAGTTTGGCATAGAAACCTCCCGGAACCGATCTGTGCAGCTGATTCGACCTGTTCCAAGCCAGTTCTGATAACATTGGTCTGGAGATGTCAATAAATGTGTCCCAATGTGTGATTGATGTAGTTATATTTTCTAAACATTCAAAAAAATAGTCTTTCTCTATATTTTATCTCTGTAATTTAATAATTTAAAATCATAAATATATATAATTATATATATACATGTCCCCCTGTGTCATGTTTCGAGGAATCTACAGGTCCCATGTTAGACACTCGTAATTAGACATACCCGTGTCATGTGACTTAGCTACTAAGCAAAAAACACTCTCAAAATCTAACTATAGGTTCCAACTTCCAATTACAGACGTAGAAGAGATACAAGCCAGATGATATAAAGTGAAGGTAAGAAATCAATATGAACACACTGATTACCAACAATTGAATCTCCAAAGAGTTTATGTATGTCATGACTGAAGCACATGATTGGCAATTCCACCTTTTGCCCAGACAGTCATCAGTATAGTCCAATGTCAAATCATATCTTCAATGAGCTAACAGTGCACAAAACCTAAAAACAATTAGATTAAGATTTACTAAAACTAAGAACAGTCACTTACCTCTCTGCAACCTTGTCTTTTCAGGGTGCCTAGTCTGTGAAGCAGTGTTGATGATTTCCTTATGGTTCTCATCGAACTCATGTGCTTCTTTAAAAATCCTTGACCATGTGCATGCTTCTTCATCCTGACTCTCCTCCTCAAAATCAAGATGAGGTCTTTTTCCCAATTTCGATGTTTCAGAAACTGGGCATGGTTGAAATTGCTGGCTGTTCTACTTCAAATCAAACAGGTCATATTTGTCAATAACTGGTAAGGAAAGTATCAAGTGAACACTCTGTTGCACATTGATGACAGACTACAAACAAGAAAATGTCTTGGAAGAGTATTGTGGAAGACCAACAGAAAAAAGGAATGAAATGGCCTCGACATTGATGAAAGAACGTGTAAACAAGCAATAAGAATATAAAGTTCTACAAGGTTAAGACAGAATAAGATGAGCAATTGCAAAAAAAAATCATTATAACAAGGAGTCAGGACTAGTTGAACCTCTAAGAATTTTGTGCTATGTAGCATATGGGAACAATCACAGGCAAAAAAGGAATAATCTTCAATATAAATTTGGCATAATTGAACCAAGCAAAATTTAATGTAAACATGACCCAGCTAAATATTGGTTAGAACGTGTATCCATGTATACAAAAGGTGAACAGAGTATAGCAAGAAGCCATCGATTAAAACCAGCATAGATCCATCTTATCCCCGGATCTATTAAGCGCCGAGAGGGATCAAATCTCTCTAGGTGCAAACCTTTAACCTTTCCTCAAGTTTTGCACTCTAAGAAAGGTTTTCACCTCAAGAGATTTGATCCCTCTCGGCGCTTGATAGATCCAAGGATAAGATGGATCTATGCTGGTTTAATACATTAATATTAAAGTACTAAAAAATATTAATATATTAAAAATATTAATATATTTTAAAATATATTACGACCTCCGTAACCAGTACAGCATTTTCGTGATCTATTAATTGAAGCTAGGGAAAATCGAAACAAAACAAATTCAAACCAATATATATATTTTAATATATTAAAATATTTTATAATATATTTTAAATATTATACAATATATTAATATATATTAAAATATTTCCACATATATATATATATATATATATATATATATATATATATATATTATTATTATTATTATTATTTTAATGTGTTATGTTACATGAACATCTCCCCCTTACTGGGCTGTAGAGCACCTCTTGGCACAACAATTAGACAATGTTCGTTTAAGAGGAAAAAATGTTCTCCAATTCCTGTAACAACTAAGACAAGTTGAAACAGAGAATGTTGGCCCTTCAGCGACCAACGTAAATAGTAGTGCTTTGTCTTTTTTAAGACGTACCAAGTTCTCAGCCCCAAAATGAAGTAGACAGTAAATCAAATCAAATAATCTGAAGAAAATAAAATTTTCCAATGGGTACCTCGTGAAGGCTATTCTGTGTCCCCATAAAATCTGCAAAATTGTTATCATCTTGAGTCTGATGAAGTAAATAGTTCTCAAACTGGGTTTTGTAATGCGAGTTTTGCTTTCCTCCAAAAGAAAAGGCATGTAACTTCTGCAAACAGTAAAATTATGACTTAAAAAACAGAAAAAATCAAAAACTAAAAGACAAAACCTTCATAACTTGTACAGAGCTGTACCTCCAGTGATGCCCGTGCTATTTTCTCTTGCTTAGAAAGTTGTACGTCAAGTGAAGTCCCTGCTTTCTCCTCTTGCTCAAGTGGTAGAGATTTGCTATTTCTTGAATCTCGCTGTCCTAAGCTTACTATAAACAAATAAAACCACTGTTACAAGGTGAAATTTGCTTCCTGCTTTTAAGAGTTTGAAAAGAAAAGTAAGGAAGAACTAATTTGATAGTTCTGGCTTGAGAAAAAACAAGATGGTAAGTGCTTAATGGGGCTGTATGCCTATTACAGCTTCACAGTTTATATGTAAGTTGTAACACGGATGACTAAGGATAATTATCAGAAGCAAAATATGCTAATCTTAATGCTTGTTCCCTGGTATTCTGTTAAACATTTTCTCAAAACAGCAAAACCAGAAAAGTCTCTCCATTTAGATGTATTTTGTTCGTCTAGAATTTCCCTCCTGATATAAACCTATATTAATTGAGTACCAAGTTCCATGTAGAAAAAAAAATACAGAAGACATAAATATTTCAGAAAATTTCAGGACATTTTTTAACTTTTCAAAGCATTTTGAATATATTTCTCGTCAAATATCTTGGAACACACCTAACCTACCTCTGAAACGTGTCTAAACATTTCATATCTAACTTGCACAAAACGCAGAAACATGTACAAGTTTTCAAACGGGAACTCCTCGAAATGTGGCCCCCCAAAATGGGTACATGGGGGAAACGCGGTATATAAAAAATAAAAAATATAGATATATAGTTTTTTTAAATAACACGTTATCTTGCAAGAAAATAAGAATGATGCACAAGTGACATTTTAGAAGGAGATCCATGTCTATATTAACTTCATAGATGATTACATGATGCAAAATCCCATAGCTTGGCGGTCTTGACTAATGCCAATCCTAATACCAAAAATACATGATAGAATCCAGTGGAAATGCTGCAATCCTAAAATCCTGAAAACTATTAAGTCTGTTGAACTCTGAATGGGATATGAAATTCTACTTTCTCCATATGAA
>JZKD02S0105922.1:108253-124659 GCA_000966675.3 Picea glauca | reverse complement strand
TGGATAATGACTAATTATGACTAATAAACAAATAAAAACCTTAGGAAAAAGAAATCATAGGTGTGTGTGAAGTAACTCCAACACGAAACACCTCTACATTGAAGACTTGGTGGAAGGTTCAATTTATAAAAATTATTAGCCATAACTTTGGTGATAGTGTAAATCCGATATTGGAGTGGTCTAAGATTCATGAGGGGGACTATAAGTCACTCTTTTTGCAAGAGAAACCATACCTAGTCGCCATCTCAAAACTTGTGTGGAACCCAATGTTGATCATGTCCCTTCTTTCATTTGTTGTTTGCTTTCTATTGAACACCATGAACTTATTGCTAGATGTGCTAGATTCATTCAACAAATTTTGCTAATTTGACTACCTCATTCTGAGGATGGGTGAAATTGTCATGTGTTGATGTAATGGGAAGATGTGACAAACCTAGAGCAACAAACCCAAAAGTTGTCTTTTCTTTTAAAAACAATTTGCTCCAACTCTACTTGAAACATACCCACTACTCGAGTATCTCTAAATTTGCCCTCTTGGGCTAGTTTAGCATTTCTGATATCAATTCATTAAATGAAGAAGCATGAAATATACACATGCATTCATCAAGATTCTTGTTAATTGTAAAACTAAAATATTAACATGGCATGCATGACAAGAACCAACAAACATGATTAGTATAAACACATCATATCTTAGAGATAATATTATTACACAACGAAAATGAATACACAATAGAGAAAACCACGATAGAGAGAGAGCACTTATCTTTGTTTAAACTAATCACCAATTGGATGCAGACCAAGGACGTTCCACCCAACCATAGACGTTGATGTTCCAAGTCTCAACAACATGCCACCCCCGAGCTAGGGCTATGAATCCACAAGGACGGTTCCAGGGTGTCGCTCAGTTTCCCAAACTAGCCAACACTCAAGCTCTCACGGGTTTCTCATCACACAATAATCTAAATTGTACCAAATCTCTTCTTTCCAGCATGAACAACCCAACAGAATGGACCCCTTCTCTGCCATGCAATCCCTTAGGCTATCCACCTCCTTCTAGGGCTCCAGTGCATCTGGTCAAGAATCTCCATGTTGGAACTCTCGGGATTCTCAATTGTGAACAAAATTTAACACTTGGCAATGCATCATAGGCATGCAAGCATCAATTTGTGGTTGGAATACACCAACAATTACTACAACTAACAAACAATGGCTTCTTCCTCAACAATTCGCCCCCATGTCCCAATCCAAGAACAAGAATGAATGAGGAATGATAAAGGAGCAACACTGAATGAAAGAGTGAAAGAATGAATGGAGAATACCCCCCAAACAACCCATGAGATGGGTTTATATATTTACATGAGAAATCAAGAACCACATGGCCTTCCCCAAGAAGCTCATGTAACCACTTATCTCCATTAAAACAATTATGGGTAGATAAAAATATGATAAAATGACTTAGCCCCCTCTCTTGTGGAATCATAACCCCTTATAACTCTTGTCTGGGTGCTCTAGCCTTTCATCAAATAACAAATACATTATTTAATATGGGGACTCAAAACTGGGGTATTACATTCCCCTCCCCGTTATTTGGGCATTGTCCTTAGTGCATAAACAATACATAAATCAAAATTTCAAAGTTATTCAAAAAGTTGTGGGTACTCTTCCCACATGGCATCTTCGTGCTCCCAAGTAGCCTCTTTAGGACCGTAGCAGGTCTTCTGAACTTTTACAAGTTCTACAACTCGATTCCAGGGCACTTTGAATTTTTTGTCCAATATGCATACTGGTTGGACATGAAAGTATCCCTCTGGTTCTACCTGAATCAAATGCCAACCAGTAACATGGTTAGGATCATGTACATACTTTTTCAGAAAAGATACATGAAATACATTATGCACATTCAAAGAAGCGGGCAATGCAAGCATGTATGCATCTGGCCCTATTTTGTCCAATATTTCAAATGGACCACAAAATTTGGTTGCTAGATTGGTACATCTGCCCAACTTCAATGATCTCTCTTGGGCTTTACTTTCAAAAGTACATGCTCTCCCACTTTAAACTCTCTAGTTGTCTTGTTCTTATCTGCATAACTTTTCTATCTATCTTGTGTTGTCTTCAAATTCTGCTTAATTATAACCATTTGGTCTTCCATATCCTTGAGAAATTTTGTCACAAGTACCACTCTATCAACTGGGTTATCCCAACTCACTGGAGTATTCCATTTTCTACCATACAAAGCTTCAAATGGGTTCATTTTCAATGAAGCATGATACCCATTATTATAGGCATACTCAACCAAATGCAAGTAATCTTCCCACTTAGATGGCTTATCCATCACATACATTTTTAACATGCCCTCAATCACTCAGTTGACTCTCTCTGTCTGTACATCTGACTATGGATGGTATGATGTGCTAAAGTTTAGATTTGTGCCAAATCCCTTGAATAATCCCCTCCAAAAGTTGGAAGTAAACTTTGTATATATATCTAATAAAATTGCCTTAGGTATGCCATGCAACCTAGCAATCTTCCTCATGTAAATTTCTACAATATTAGTTGTTGTATGTGTCATTTTGATAGGGACAAAATAAACAACCTTTGTCATTGTATCAACAACTACCATTATTGAATCATGTTTTCTTGTTATCCTAGGCAATTTAGTTATAAAATTAATGGTTACCACTTCCCATTTCTTCTCTATAATCGGTAATGGTTGTAACAAACTCGTTGGGTTCCTATACTTAGCCTTCAATCTCTGACATTCCATACATCTGGCAATGTAATCTGCAGCATCGTTCTTCATTCCTAGCCAAAAGAATTGGCTTCTTATTGCTGCAATTGTTTTCTGGTAACCTGGATGTCCAACATACAGAACATTATGCATTTCTTTTAATACCAAATTCCTATGTTCTTTGGAACTAGGAACATAAATTCTATTTTTATGCATAAGAAACCCATCCTCTTTAATCTCATACCCTTTAATTTTTTGTTGTATATTTTCCTGCTGTAAGCTTTCTTTTACATATAGGTAATGTTGATATGTAGCAATAGCATCTAAAATTATACTCTTCAAATCTGACTGATGCATACTAATGGTTGTAGCGTGCATGAGATGTACTATTTTGTTGAGTGCATAAACAACTTTATTTTCTTTTCCCTTGATATGCTTAATGTCAAAGTCATACTCACTTACAAATTCTAGCCATCTTGTCTACCCGACATTCAAAGTTGGTTATTCAAAAAGATATTTCATACCATTATGGGTTGTTCTTAATTCAAATCTCTTTCCCATGAGATAATGCCTCCACATATTCAATGCATGAACAATGGCAGGAAGCTCCAAGTCATGTGTGGCGTAGTTCCTCTCATGTTCTTTAATATTTTTGGACTCATAACCAATCACATGTCCATTTTGAGTGAGGACTCCACCAAGTCTTTCCTTGCATCCATATGTACAAACCACCAAATTTTCATTTGGGTCAAAAATATTTAAAATAGGTGCACTAGTAAGTAATTGCTTCAACAAATTAAAGTTCTCTTCACACTTAGTTGTCCATTCAAATTTAATTCCCTTCTTTTGCAAATAAGTGATGGGATGATCAACCTTAGAGAAACCTGTTATAAATCTTATGTAGTAACCAGTTAATCCCATAAACGATCTGACTTCTGAAACATCCCTGGGTGTTTCCTATCCTCTAATGGCTTCAATATTCTTTGGATCCGCTATTATACCTTGTTCTGAAATAACGTGTCCCAAGTAATGGATCTGTTCTTGGTAAAAAAAACACTTAATAAGCTTGGCATACAACTGGTGTTCCCTCAACACTTGCAACACCAACCTTGAGTGATGTTCATGCTCTTCTTTGACTTAGAATCGATAAGTATGTCATCCAAGAATACAATGACAAACTTATCAAGATAATTTTTGAATATGCCATTCATTGAGCACATAAAGACAATTGGTGCATTGGTAAGCCCAAATGGCACCATTATGGTTAGCCCAAATGGAATCACTACAAATTCATAATGCCCATACCTGGCTCTAAAGGTTGTCTATTGATGTCTTCTTCATTGATTCTTACTTGGTGGTATCTTGATCTCAAGTCTATCTTTGAGAATATCTTTGCTCCTCTTATCTGATCAAAGAGGTCATCGATTCAGGGTAGAGGGTACTTGTTCTTTACAATGGCTTTATTCAGTTGTCTAAAGTCAATACATAGCCTCAATGTTCCATCCTTCTTTTTAAGAAAGAGTATTGGTGCTCCCCAAGGTGAAATACTTGGACGTATGTACCCTTTCTTCATCAATTGTTCCAGTTGCATTTGTAATTCGTTTAATTCTGGTGCACTCATTATGTAAGGTGCTTTTGATACTTGGGCAGCTCCTTGTACTAAATCAACAGATAAATCTATCTCCCTCTTGGGTGGCAATCTTGGTATTTCTTGGAATGCATCTTCAAATTCTTGCAGTATCGAAAAATATTCAAGGCTTGGCCCTTTTTCCTTTTCTGGCTCCTCCACATGCATTGCATACAATTGACATCCTTTCTTGAAACATCTCTTTAGTTGTAAGATTGAAATCTCCCTCATAGAAATGGTTCTTAGAATTCCTTTCACAATGCTTTGTTTTCCTTCTTCATCAAGGCATGTAAATTTCTCGTTATGACAGTCTAGGAAAACATGATGCTTGTCCTGTAGCATCCCCACTTTAATCCCCAATTTAATTAATGCTTATGTAGATATAATATGTGGCTACAACCAAGTGATGTAATATGTGAATTGTATTTCATTGTTTTATTAATAAAATGTGATGCCAACTGCTAAGGGGATATGGACAAGAGACGGGGGTTGAATTAATCCATAAGAGAGGGGAGTGTCCGGGATACTGACCAAGAGGGGTCCAAGGGGGAATTACCCATGTCTATTAATTCAACCCATTTTTCTAAATTTGTTATTTGTATATGAACCTTCCAATTTTTGATTGAGTGTTCCCAAAACCAATCATTGAATACATGTAAGAGGGTGGGTGTGAGTGGTCACATCTCAAAGTTATTAGGCACATGGGGGTTGAGTACAATCAGCTTGGGGAAGAGTGTGAGTCAAGAAAGGCAAGCGAAAGGGAAGAAATTCATATGGGTTGGGACAACAATTTTACACATGGAGTTTTGGTGCATGAGGAGCAAGTAGAGAGCAAGAAACAGAGCTTGAAGCTAGTGCAACCATGGAGGGAAAATTCTAGAGCACGCTAGAGCATGTTTGGAGTGTTTTGGAGCTGGATAACTGAATATCCAGGTTGTCAGGCCTGAAGAGTGAACTCTTGTGTGAATTGCACTAAAACAACAAGTGTGTGTTGTTGTTTGCTGGTAGTTTTCCTAGCAACAAGTTCCCTTGAGTTCCCAGGTGGGAGATTTCTAGCTACCTGGGCCAAAGAGACCCTGATAAATGAATGGGATGCCCAAGGGACTGAGATCACTGAAGGGGTACATTCCTTGGATTAGGCAGGTCAAGAGGAAGAGAGATGGTGGAAAATCAAGATAGTTGTACGAATATATCAGTGGGTTGTGAGATTTATGAGCGGTTACTGGACGGTGAGAGACCACCCTTTTTTGAGGATTACTAGCCTCGGTTCGAGTGATTTTTTGTTGAGACTTGGAACAAAAATTCTATTGTTGGGTGGAATGTCTGTCCCAGGCAATTGGTTGCACAACCATTGTTAAAAGATAAGTGTTTATCTATTTTTCGTCTTGTATTTATGAGTTAAATTGTTGTGCATGAACTCTCTGTATTTGAGAATGATTTATATGTTGTTGTAATGAAGTTTATTAGTTGCATTCATGTATATTTTAGTATGTTGTAGATGCATCCATGTAATGACAACGAACAATAGTTAAATATATTTTTAATTCATAGTCGAAAGCTACATGAGATGAGTTAGTTGTGAATGAATTAAATTAGTTAGCAGAAATTTCATTTTGATGTATATTCTGCACCGTAATGTCCCTCCATTGGGATGGGGGACGTTACATGTCCAACCAATACATTCCAATTGTACTATCATAAGATCTTAATGGGATGATATTCATATCAACAATTGTACTTCATTCTTATTTATTAGACAACTTCTAACATCCTCATTAATCCTTATTTTGGTTCAAGTGGCTAGTTGAACCAAACTTTATTTCTCGAGCTTATAACTCTTGTCCAAATGTAATCTATCCACTATTTTTGGATCAATGTAATAATGGCTTGCTCATGAATCAATTAAGATAGCAATGGGATGATTAATGATCTTACCTTCCACCTCGATCATATTGGATTGGTACTCTACTTGTCGATCTTCTAGGGTTGCATATATTATGCCCATATCTTCTACTTTTGTAGCCTCTTGGATGTTGTGCATGGTATTCACTGTGTATTTTTTGTGAGGGAAATCCTTGTACACACGATATTCCTTGCATCCCCAACATTGGATTGGTGGTCTTTCCCTTTTTTCCAAGGAATCTTCTCTCTTGGATTCGTCCTTAGTAGGCCGGTCTTGCTGATTTTTGTTGGGGCTATTTCTGTTGAAAGGAGGTTTGAATCCATTCCTCCCCTTTCTCCTTATTCTTATCCTTCCAATATTTTTGCATGGATTCTCTGCCCTTTCCTTGCTCATTCAAGTACTTAGCCTTCCTGATAGTTTCTGTCAAGGTTCTAGGTTCATCATATTGAATCTTCTCTTTATAAAATGAAGGTTGTCCACTCAAAAACCTTTGTATTTTCACCTTCTCATCTTCAACAAACCCCACATACTTTAACAATCCCAAGAAATCCTTTTCATACTTTGTCATGGTCATGCTTCCCAGCCCGAGTTCAAATAACTCCTGCATTTTCTTGTCATAGAAGTGCTTTGAAAGGTACTCCTTCTGAAAATATCTCTTGAACTGTTTCCAAGTGATCTTGCCTTTGTTAATGTGTTCCACTTGCTTAAGTTGATCCCACCATATAACAACTTTGCCATGCAAATGGTATGCGACAATTCTTGCTTCAATATTAGGTGAATAGTTGTGCAATTGAAAATACTTCATGATTCCCAACAATTGAGCTTCAACATCATCTTCTTTTTCTCTCTCACCATCAAAGGATGGTGGCTTAAGCTTCCTCAACTATCCTTGTAAGTTATCCAATTCATGTCTCCTTCTTTAGTGCCTCACATGGGATATCTCTAGACTGCTTATGGAGTCTTCAGATGCATAAAGTTTCCTTGTTGAGAGAGGATGTGAGTGTTGCCTTTGAGTCCTACTATCACTTCTAGAATAACTAGTCCCTCTGTAGTTATCCCTTCTTTCGTGTTGTTTGCCTCCTTCCTTGTGTCTTGAGCCTGGTCCCTTCTTTGCTTGTCTATGTAGATAATTTAGGATTTTCATTACTTGAGCACTTATTTGGTTTTGTTATCTCATCAGTCTCTCATTGTTTGCTTTATAACTCTGTACTTCTATTTTTAGGATTCTCATCATCTCTATTAATGTCTCTTGTTCCCCCTTGCTCCAATGTCCATTTGATTATGTCTCTGTATTGCCAACATTGATGTTTTGACCTTGAGTTGCTTTATCATGACTGAAGGCTCCTTCCCCTTCCTCCATTTCCCATATTTGCATTCTTATCTTGTTTATATCTCTTAATTATGCAAAAGAGTGTGCATATGACATAATCTCTGTTAGCTTAAACGTAAGCATAAACATTTATAAGCATTTCTGTAAAGGATTGTAAAAGAATTATATACATAAATTTTCTATTTTTAATTTTCCTTAAGCTCACTATTCATTTTATTCGAAATTGGTTGTGAGTTCTGTTGCTCGAAATAATTCTATGGGTTCATAACTAAATTCCTCTCTTCGAGAGCTTTCCAACGACCATTTCCTTACTTAATTTTGAAAACGGGGCAACAAGTTTCGGTCTTCTGAAATTATCAGGTCATCTTACATTAATTTCCACTTGATTCCCACGTGGCATCTATGTGGTGCTTAGTCACTTGTTCCATTCGATGTGGTACTGACGTGGCACTCACCACCTGATCCATTGGTCCCCCCTAATTCATGGTTTGGAGCATTTCAGAGCCTTTCATTATCGTCGGGGTCTTCTCCGTCGGAGTGCATTCACTCCTAGATTTACTATCTACTCTGAAATACCTTGTCTGACAACACCCTCTTGGAATATCTAACGGTCCACGAAGTTGGGGAACCGATGACTATGATTGCTTCAAAGTCTCCACTTGCACAAAAGTTACTCCCCGCTCTCAATGCCCAATATCCATGCTACAAAAGGGACCCATGAGACTCTATGGCTGAGATCTCTTCTCAGAGTCCTTCCTATCATAGTACTCTCACTCCAGTCTTGTTGATCACTCTGACTGTCTCACTCCGATTACACGCACTACGATGGATCCAACAATCCCTATTCTTCTCCTCCAACAGTTAATATTTCCTCGGAGTTCACAACTGGTTGAAATTTAAGGTCCATCCCTTTAACTCTTCCTACTCGATCATGTGGGGCCTATGCAAATCGACGACTGTCATTACCTCACGTCCATTCACCGGTCAACAACGTAGATTGCTCCTCGGAGTTCCTCCCGTCAGAGTGGATCATCCTCCAAGACTGCAACTCACTCCAACTAGCACCCCTTCAACGAACAATCGAGTTCTATTATCCTATATATCTAAGGCTAATATTTAAAGCGAAGGCTTGAGAGCCTCCATGCCCAACTGTGCCCACTCATGTCTCATTGACCAACCAACTATCGACATATATCATTCCCCAAGGAAGTTGATTCCATGTTGGCATCCTTATCACCTTGAAGACCAAGTTGTCACACCACATCACCAAGACATCGTCGTTCTCTCTCCTCCTACTCAAACCACACTAGATCTACGACTGAGATCGTGGGAATATTTCCTGATAGATCAACTATTCTCCTTCACTCTTAGAGTCCCTCCCATCAGAATGACTCCACTCCAGACATCCAAGTTTACTCCAACCCTCGGACTCACTCCAATGACACACACACACACACACACCGTAAAGGATCCAATGGCCCATATCTCTTTGAATCCACTCTCTAATGGATCAATGACTATCGGAGTCCCTCGTCGTCAGACTCCATGCAACCCTACATTCAAACATCTCGATGGAAGTTTCCTCCGATCAACGGTGGATATCTGTCCATCCCCATATCCAATAGTCGTCAATTAAGGGTGACCAACCAAAGGCTTAGACCCAAAAAGGGCTCACCATCCCACTTGACATGTCCATCTACTAACACGTGGCTACGAGGGGCATATCACAAGATGACAGATGGCAAGGTACAAAGGATGATGGGACATCGATTGGACATACAAATTAAGCATTTGATGTGGCAATCAAAATTACACAAGGCACAACTCCACAGGGTTTCATGACTCTTCGTGCTTCACACCTATGTCACAAAGGTTTGGATTTTGTTTATAAATGGTTCACTCGCCTTTCCCCACATGCATGTGGGATGAAGATTTACGTAGTCCATAGGTAAATGGTAGATAACCCACTTAGAAGCTTGATCAATGGTGATTGTTCGTTGGTTTCCATGCTAGGCATATTGTCGATTCAAAGGCTCACATCGTGAAGGGGAGGCTAGATGAGATGCTAGGGCCGAGATGGATCACCCGAGCATTATTTCCATGGTGATCTCAACACTGCTACACTTCAACATCGTCCGATAGCCAGTAATTAACTCAAGAAGCACCACAAGAATTTCTACAGCAGGCCCTTCAAGGCCCGATGTTGTAAACCTAGGCTCTGATACCAATCTATGACACATCCAGAGCATCAAACCTGAAAATTGTCTTTTCTTTTAAAAATGATTTTCTCTAGCTATGCTCGAAACATAACCATTGCTCATGTATCTCTAAATTCGCCCTCTTGGGCTAGTTTAACATTTATGATATCAATTAATTAAATGAAGAAGCATAAAATATACACATGCGTTCATGAAGATTCTTGTTAACTGTAAAACTAAAATATTAACATGTCATGCATGACAATAACCAAAAAATAGGATTAGTATAAACACATCATATCTAAGAGATAATATTATTACACAACGTAAATGAATATACAATAGAGAAAACCATGAGAGAGAGAGAGAACTTATCTTTGTTTAAACTAATCACCAACCAGTTGCAAACCAAGGATGTTCTACCTAACCATAGACATTGTTGTTACAAGTCTCAACAATAGGCCACCCTCGATCCAGGGCTATGAATCCACAAGGACGGTTCCAGGGTGTCACTCAACTTCCCAAACCAGTCATCACTTAATCTCTCATAGGTTTCTCAACACACGACAAGCTGAATTGTACTTGCTCACTTTTTTCCAGCATGCACAACCTAAGAGAATGGACCCCTTCTTTGCCACGCAATCCCTTAGGTTATCAACCTCCTTCCAGGGCTCTAGTGCATCTGGTCAAGAATCTCCATGCTAGAACTCTCAGGATTCTCATCTATGAACAAAACTTAACACTTGCCAATGCATCTCAGGCATACAAACATCAATTCGTGGTTGGAATACACCAGCAATTGCTACAACCAACAAACAATGGTTTCTTCCTCAACAATTCACCCCCATGTCCCAATGCAAGCACAAGAATCAATGATGAATGATAAAGGAGCAACAATGAATGAAAGAGTGAAAGAATGAATGGAGAAGAACCCCCAAGCAACCCACATGATGGGTTTGTATATTTACATGAGAAATCAAGAACCACATTGCCTTCCCCAATAAGCTCATGTAACCACTTCTCTCCATTAAAACAAATATGGGTAAATAAAAATATGAGAAAATGACTTAGCCCCTTAAGCCCCCTCTCTCATGGAATCATAGCCCCCTATAATTCTTGTCCTTGTCCGTCTAGTAGCCAATCATGCATTTTATTATTAATGATGATCAAAGCATTACATTTCCTAGGCACTTCGATCTCTTTTAATTGTTTGGGTGCTCTAGCCTTTCATCAAATAACGATTACATTATTTAACATGGGGACTCAAAATTGGGGTATTACAGAAGAATTACGTCAATCAAGGCCAATGGTTGGCAACCCATGCACACTTGAAAAGGGTCGTGGCTAGTAAAACTATGAAGTATTTTGTTGTTGTTGTTTTGAAAATTAAGAAGGCTTTCATCCCAAGTACGTGGATGCTTTGAGTTGTACATTTTGAGGATATGTGTAATGAGCATGATGACCACCACCTCTGTCTATCCATCGGTTTGGGAATGAAAGGTAGTTGATTTGGTTAGTTTGGTATCCATCATGGGCCAAAGGTTGGACCAAAATATACTTAGGAACTTGTTTCCCCTATAAAAAACAATGGTCTTTGGCAACTCAAAATAAACCACATGCTCAAAGAAGATCTTGGCAGTGGCTTCTATCGTGACACTCTTCTTGAAATATGATAAAATTGTCATATTAGAATTGGTCAACAACCTCAAAAACATAGATGCTACCATGCTTGGTTGAGGGTATACCTAACATAAAATCCATACAAATCGACTCACGAGGCTTATCTAGATTCGGTAGAGGACTATACAATCCTTGCTTTTTTATTGAAAGTCTAGTGATGGCACGTGCAATGCACAATCTGATATATCTCTTGAAGTATTGTTAAAGCTTTGGCTATGAGAAGTATGTCAACATCACTACCATTTCTTTCTCCACATTGAAATGCTCTGGCACCCGAGTGTAATGTCTTTCCCAAATTATCTTCTCGTGCTCATTTAAAAGAAACTTGTATGAAATTATCTTCCATCCTAGGGGTGAAAGTACAAAACTTGTTTACTTGTGACAAATGTTCAATATGTAGGAATAAATTTAGGAACATTTTCATACAGTTAGGGCCACTCTAAAGTCTCATGTCCACACGAATTGAAGAATGCAATCAATCCCACCACTAAAGGTTGGTTGAGGCAATTTGCAACTTGATTGGTGCTTCTCAAGTGAAATTGTTGAAGGTAAATGGATCATTTCTAATGGTATTCATTATGTAACTTGCCCTGCATCGACATAAATTGATAAGGCACATGGTTAATGTGGATGGACATTTCCTTTCCCAACATATATTGCTTCCACTTTTGACCGTCATATACAATGGAGTAAATATCTTTACCATAGGTGGGGTGTCTACAAACTATTTCAGAAAGAGTCTCATTGCGATAAGCCACATGATGTCCCTATTGTGTGATGATTGCATCAATGGCATACTCTAAGGGTTCTATCTCAAATTCAAATGTTTTTTGCATACCTTATAGAATCGAGATTGAGACTATGTAAAAGCAATGTTTCAACTCCCTTAGCCCAAACAAACTTTGGCTTGGCTCCAATCTTGCTCACCTATCTCAATGGCCATGTGATATGAGAGAACTCGATCATGACCCTATGGTAAAAGTTGGTGAGGCTCGAAAAGTCACAAAGATTCATAAGTGTCTTCAAGGTCAAATAGTTATCGATGAGTTGAATCTTGGTTGGTTCCAGATGCACACCACTCTCATCCATGATGTACCCCAAATATTAGATTGAGTGCACGCCAAATGAGCACTTCTCCATATTTTAATAAGGTGTTTGTCACTTGTTGAATGTGGTTCAAATGTTCCTCTCAATTTTTCCTTTAGATGAGAATATCGTCTAGGTATACAACCACAAAATAATGAGTGAATGCTCATAAAATATCATCCATAATAATCATGAACATCATTGGTGCATTGATCAAGCTAGAAGACATGACCAACCACTCAAAGAGACTTTCCTTAGACTTGAAGGTTGTATTCCACATGTTAGTTGGCTCGATTGGCCCATGGTGGTAGCCTTACATAAGGTCATTCTTGCGAAAACAATGAGCTCCTATTAGTTGATCGAGTAGATCATCAATCTAGAGGATGGGGTACAAGTTCTTAACTACACTTTTGTTCAAGGCTCTATAATCAATACAAAGTAACCATGTTCCATCCTTCTTTTGAACCATCACAATAGGGATCCTATGTTAATCCTTGTATAAAACCCCACGTTAAGCGTAAAGACCCATGTTAAGCCCTAAATAAAGCCCTATATATTGAGTATTACATTTTTATTGTTATATTAATGTTGTCGGCTAGACCGATTAATGGTAGTTGTAACATTTGTCTCCTATATATACCCGGGAGACCTAGTTTTATAAATCATCTCATCTTGTACATTTATTAAATTGTAAAATGAGGTTTCCCCTTTAAAGAGTCTTCACATTCATGCTTCTCTCCTTTTCAAGCGCGAAGTTACTTAATTTCTCTTTTTTTTATGCTATTTGAGTGTTTGGTGCACAACATTTGGTTTTAGAGCATACGATCCTAAGGTTTTTCTCCTTTAAACAAGTTACCTTGGCATTTTCACTATTATTTTTTGGGGGGAAGTTCTAGACAAAAAAAAATTGGGAGTCTAAGGAGACATATTGAAGTACATGTGGTAAAATTTTTAGGTTTTGGTTTGCTATACGTTTGGAGTTATAGAGTGTAGAAATTAGGGTTTTTGACTAGTCCTAAAACTAGTCTCAAATAGGTGTTCTTGTTAAAACGGTCATTATTATTATTATTATTTTTTTTAAGAGAAATATTAGATAAGAAAATTTCCAAGATCCTAAGGAGACATTTCATAGACCATGTGGTAAAAATTTCAAATCCTCATTCTCTATACTTTTTAGGTAACATATTGTGGAAGTTGGGATTTTTTACTAGTCTTACAATTAGTTTCAAACAAGTGTTCAGGGTAAAATGGTCATATATGATTCTAGAAAGATCCAATTTGAGTTCCATAAGTTTCATTGGAAAGAGGACAGACCATAGTGTTTCAAGTCAAAATTTTATAATCATATCAAAAAAATTGGACATGTGGAGTTCCATACAAGTTCATTCTCTGGAAAGGGCAAATAATTAACAAGTTTTGGGAAAGTTACCATAACTTTCACTTGGCACATCAAATTTTGGTCAAACTTATGACATTGTATAGAAGACATATTAGAGTACTACAAATCGAAATTTCAAACTCAAAAGGGCCTAAATTTAAGAGATATATTAGTAGAAATGTCAGTCAACAAGACAATCTTCAAATCATGGTTTTAAAGGTATGTAACTTACAATTGGCATAGCTTTTGATTGGAAGAATTGTTTTTGGTGATTCAAAAATTGCAATAAAGAGAAAATAGTATTATTATTTTCTCACATGGAAAAGGGTTCTACAATAATTTATACTCCTACCAAACCTCTAGAGAACTCACACATGATGGCTAGAGAAAGTGAAGACTTTGAAAAAAGGGGTATCCCAATTAAAGAACCAAGTTAATGAAATGCGTGGTAGTATGTTGAAGGTGGTGGATTTATCACATTTTAGAGAATTCCTTAAAAAGTAAATGGAAGATTTGATGGATCAAAATATAGATTGATTACAAAATTCCATGGAAATCATGCTCTTATAGAGGTTCCCTAAAAGGGATATTGTGATCCAATGAAATCATGAAAATAAAGAGAACAATAATGTTGAACCTCAATCACGTATGGGGAATATTTCAACGCATCTGGAGAGCATGAATATTGAATCCCATAATCATGATCATTCAACACTCTAAGATCTGCATCATCGGGGGTTCAACTCGGGACCAAGGAACTACTTAATTCCCAAGATCGATATGAGGAAGTTTGATGGTAAAGATCCTAAACATGGATATTCTAGATGGAGCAATTCTTTGATCTACACCAAGTGATAACTTTACAAAAGGAAACTCTTGCATCCTTGTATTTATAACTTGATCAATTTGTGTGGTATCAATGGATTTGTGAACAAAAAAATGATTCTATTGTCTCTTGGTCCATTTAGAGATGAATTGATAACACATTATGGGTCAATGCATTCTTTAGTTAATTGATATATATTCGTAAAGAGGTCCAATTACAAAGCATATTCAACACTTTCAAAAGTTGAGTCTTAGAGTAAAGAAAATTCAAAAGTATAATTTGTTAGATCTCTTTATGGGCACTTTAAAGGAAAACTGTTAGATTTGTTTTGGAAAATTGGGGTCCAAAACCCTTCAAAACCATTTTGAGGCATTAAACAACATTTTTGGGGGTTACATATTCATGACAACTCGATTCAATTTGAATTTTATAAAATAGAGAAAAGTTAACAATCTGAGTTGTATCCTCTCGATGAGTAGTCTTTTGATAAATTTCTTTGCGGATTTTATGTTTCTTGGTGGTCTTAGATTTGATGTTCAATTGACACTCACATTTGGGCTTGAAGAAGAATTTATTGGAGGTAGAATAAGACTACCACCAAAAGTTGAGCTTCTACTAGTGCTAGTGGGGAGAGGAGTGATGCCATCTAATGATAATTCTACTTCCACACTTGCTAGATTTTTTTGTTGAACACCTTCTTGGCACTCTCCGCCTTTATCAAACATCACATCACATGATACAAGATTCCAACACATGTGCTTACTCTCTTTGGAGTAGTCAACAAAATACATTCTTCAATTTTTGCAACTAACATTTTTCTAGTCTGTTTAAGGACATCTACATATGTTAGTGAATAAAAAACTCTCAAATGTCCCACACTCTTCTCTTGGACCATGCTTCTTCTGGTGTACAATTTTTCATTGCTACTTTAGGAATATACATACTTGTGTTAAGGTTTAAGCTATTATTAGAGTTCTTTGCATTTCACTAGATAACAATAGCATAAGATAGGATCACTGAGAAATACACAATCACAAGAGACATATCATTTATCCCGGGAAACCCTCACGGGGGAGAAAACCCAGCAAAACTTCCTTATTATAGATAGCCAATACAATGCCAAGAGATAACTCAACCAAATACAAAAAGTCCTCTCCCAAGAATGCGCCTTTCTCTCTTTCTCTCTCTCTTCTCCAACTGTAGCTTCGAAACTTGCTCCTCAATGAACAAGTGTTTGTGTGTCTAAGTGAGGTGCTAACCTCCTTATTTATACAATTCTGGCACGTGTGGAAGTGTCTCTTCACTGGCAGGGCTGACTTCTCAATTTGGGTGGTTATAACCACCTTTAATATATTCTGGGGCCTCTTTAATATATTCTGGGGCCGACTTCTTATTCTTCCTATTACAATTATATTTTGACGAGTCCACAAAAGGGGATTTGGTCCTTTACAATAGCCGACATGATCAATCTGCAATGGGGATTGATCTAATCAATAATTCCACAATAATAATTAGTATACACTTTGCAGTTACATTATTTCAACACTCCCCCTTAACAAGAAGGGTATTCTACAACAACATCAGGCGAGAGAGAGGACAACATCATCAACAACATCTGGTGGGTGAGAGGACAACATCATCAAT
>JZKD02S0105922.1:54998-75896 GCA_000966675.3 Picea glauca | reverse complement strand
AATTATATGATGTACATGATCAATGTGATAAGCCTCAAGATACCCAAGCAAATATCATATCTCATATGATTAAGCCTCAATCCTCCAAGATCAAAGAGAGATACAAACCACTTCCATTACCTCATATTCTACATGATTTTCCTCCATAGCACTATAAATACCTACCCCTATTTGATGGAGAACCCGATAACCCTACAGTTGAGAAACATATCCATGCTTTTGAGCATTTTGCAGATTTCTTTGAAATTGAGCATAATGATGTTTGTATGAGAGCCTTTGCTCAATCATTGCAAGGAGATGTTAAACAAAGGTTTATACACTTACAACCCAAGATCATCATCTCATGGGAAAAATTGAAGGATGTTTTTCTAAAGTTCTGGGGTGAGAGGAAGACCTTGGATCAATACCTTTCCGAGTTCAGTGCCATGAAAAGACAAAGAAATGAAACAATCTTTATGTTTAGTAGGAGGTTTTCTAATTTGTACTACAGGATGCCTAAAAGGATCCAACCTTCAGAAGTTGTTGCTATGTTGTGTTATGCAACAACCTTCCATCCAGACTTGCCTTTTCTTTTGATGGAGAGGAGGTTTGCTACCTTGCAACATATGTTTAACGATGCACAAGAAGTGGAATATAACCTTCAAGCTTATGGGAATCTTTCAGAAGACATTCAAAATGAGGAGTTGGATACTGTAGAACATGAGAGTGACCATGAACAAAAAGTAACCGATCTGAATTTTGAGCAGAGGTTTGATAAAATCATGCATTTTCTTGAAGTTTTTAATGCTGATGTATTTGCAGAGGATAATGAACAGTTTTATGATCCATAAGTTGCTGTCCCAAAACATTTTGCTGTTGATTTGAATTTTAAGTATTTTCATCATGAGAAGAATGCTGATTTTGCCATGAATTTTTTCAAAATTTTCAGCGAAGAATGTCATGAAAATGAACTTGCAAATGAACTTGTTGGAGAGCAAGTTGTTGTCCCAATGTTCTTGATTGATGAAATTGTAGATGTGTTTGATGTTCCTAAGTATGATGAGTATGATAATGATTATGCAATTAATTATGATGATGATTTCTTAGAACAACCAGATGCATGTTCTCTATTAGAAAATGATCCTTCTCAACAGTTTAAGGAAAGCATTCAGTCTGTGTATGACAATTATGCTATTGAATATGAAGAAAATAGAGAGTTGGTTGAAGGTAACCCTCTGCCCTTATGTTTTACTTCATTTGAGTTGTTTAAAGAAGATTTCAAAATCATTAACAAAAAAGAGGAGTGCAAACCGATGCAAAATCACCATATTTTGCTGGAGCAAGCTCACAACAACATAAATTGGCAACAACCTTCTCAGGTTTTCAATGATCATGTAGCTGATTATATGGAGGATTTTAGCAGTCAAATTTTTTAGCCATTGGACAACCATTCATTTGAAGATGGAGGAGATGACGATTTAGTGTCAGAATCAACCATGTCTTTCATGCCTGTTATGGCACAATTTCTACTTTCTCAAAATCAAAAGGCAAGTGGATGGTAAATTGGCATAACAAGAGGTTGTCCTATCACTGTCACTTAAATAAGACACCTCTTTCTCTTTAGGGGTGAAAGCCCAGGGGAGACGTCCCCGATGTCCTGGAGGTTTGAGAAGGCAAAGGTTATAGTATTGAGAAAATTTCTTCCCCTCTCACAAATCACTGATCAGAAAGTCCCAAAGGTTTAACAATATGAAACAAAGACATGCTTAAGTGYACCTTCCCAGAACAAGACAACAAGAAAAACACTATTTTGCAAGTAACAATTGATATTAGTGCTTCGTAAAACCTTGGACTTTCAATAAAAGCAATAAGTTGATATAAGATGAAGCAAACATAAATTTATAACAACAATGTATATATGATAATAGATTCACAATTTATGCCTTAAAAAAGCTTCAAAATGACCCAAAATGGTAACCTAATATTAACAATATGCTAGCACTTATTAGAAGCTAAGAAGGCAATGTAAAAATCAACTTTGACAATTGATTTTAGGAGCTTTTACTGCTGCAATATATGGTTTTAGCTTACTTTTGTAACAACAACACGAATGTTAGTAGATTAGTCTAATCTAGGGTTAGGAAAAGTTAGCAAATAGCTTGAGGTAAATGGTTTGAGGGTTATTTTCATCAATCAACCAAGTGTAAGGTATAAACCAATGTATTTAGGGTTAATGGAGTCACTTTTTGAAGCAACAATCTTGAAGGAAACAAATGATAATGTGTGATCTAAAGACAAGAGGGAGAGTGGTTGAGGTGGTGGTAACCCAAGGCCCCAATCACCAAACCCTAGAAGGAAAATGACCACTAGGAAGTAGGTAACCCTAGGCCCTAACAATTTCCCTTCTTCTTTAGCTCAAGCTCGAGATAAATAAAATCTTGGTGAACCAAATTGTGTTAGAGTGCTACAAAGGTAGGGCTCTAGCACATGCTTCAATGGATATGTCTTCTAGCAAAATCTAGTAGGTGGATAGCTATTGAGCTGAGGACAATAACATGTGCTTAATCTCCTAGGGTTTTATACTAGCAATCTCATAATCTTAGTAAATGCAAAGTAAAAGATACCATAACCATTCAAATAAAGAAGAATTGCAGATTTTCACTTACATTCACCAAGAATAATCTAGCAATATGCCCTAGTTGAAGACTTTCCACCAAGAAAATGCCAAAATACACCAAGACAAGCCTTCTCCAAGAGTTGCACACCACTTAATTTCAACCAATAAGCCTTAAAGAGGCCAAATTTCATACCTCACTTGTGTGAGTGAAAGATGATGAAAAAATACAAGGGATTATTCCCTTATTCATACAATCCAAATGACCTTTAATTACAAAATTAGGTCAAAAAGGCCGACATGGCCAATTACATCAAATATCCAATTTTTTACATAAAATTGACAAATTAAACCCTAAAACATGCAAAAGAGGTGACGTCATGCCCTTCTAGGCTGACGTTGGGCCTCCTAAGTGAGACGTTGGCCTCCAGGAGAAAAACGTTAGGCCTTCCAAGGCCTCCAGATCATGCCACACGTTCCACTTGTCACACAACTTCCTCCATCATGTCTATCTGATGCTGGGTGACGTCAAGGGTCACAAAGGTGAGGTCATGGGCCTTCCAAGGCCAACATTCAAGGGGAAAGACAATACCCCCCTAGGTCCAGGCCTGCCAATATGTCTCTAGTGGAACCTCCTCCTCTCTCTCTGGTGCAAGCCTCTAGTATATGTTTTCCCCTGGCTGGGGTCTCAACATCCATCTGGTGAGATTTTATCCCTATGGAGATCTGAGCTAATCATATCCCCATATGTACCTATCCGTCGGGCGTGGTCCTGTAGCAACAACAAGTACGTTCTCCATGGGCTCAAAAGTCATAAGGATCATAGCAATGTCAATCACATCTAATAATCAAGTTACCCAAACATGTGCATAAAACCCCTTTTCCCCAGACAAGTGCTCAAAGACATTATGCTATTCTACAAGCCAAGTTTGGAGAGGGTTCCTGGAAATCCTATTGGGCCAATTCTCCTTAGGTGTGGGGTGTTTCCAGGTGAAGACCAATCTAGGTCATGTAAGTGCATGAAATGGTGTGGGGGATGTTTTGGCAAGGGGTGCAATGATGACAGGGAAATGTAGGTCTTACCTGTGGGTGCCTATGAAGAGGGTGAGATGCACCTTGTCATGGATGAAAGTGTTTCCTAGCCCATTCAATTCCTTTTTACTTTTTATCTTGTTGCTTTTTATTTCAAGAGAATTGCTGGGGAACACTGCCTTGGCGTGGTGACTAGTGGTGACAACGTTACCCACAAGCATTTCACGGAGATGAGAAGGTTGGCTCGTGAGACCCCCTTTCTCTTGGCTATGCCACCAAGAGCCACTACCTTGGCATGGTGACCAGATGAATAGTAGTGTCATACCGCTACATGCCCATGGACCTAATAGGCTGGCTCGTGATGAGACCCCTTGTCCACCAACTAGGTCTTGAGTTTTATATTTTTATGGGCCCCCCCTTTTTATTGCTGAGAAGCCTTTTATTGCTTTCTCGGGGATCCCTGAGGGAAGCATACCAAGGTTTGATCTTTTTGGATTTTAACTTTTTCCAGCTACTTTTTCCCTCTGGGATTTTAGCCCCTTCTTCCCACAAGGCAAGGTACAACCCTTTACTAGCTTGGCAAACCCAATGCTCGAACCAATGTAGGGTAAAGATGAGAGGGAAGATGATGAAAAGTGATAAGTATGGTAGGAATGGACGATGACCTTTCATAAACCCACCCATTGGCAACTCACTCCTAAGGGAACCAACTTGCTAGGGCATTTTGTCATCCCCCCCAGGTATGGACACGTCAAAAGGCATAAAGTCCAAGCACACGTCATGAAGCAAAAGAGAATTAAATGCACATATTCAAATTCTTTGAGAATCAAAGTGACACATACCATGATACCCAGAATCATTACCTCATGGAGCAAGACCCACTGCTACTTCAGAACCAGGCCGATGGGATGGATGTCGCTGTCGCTGACATAATGGAGGCGCTGAAGAAGAAGGATGGGCCCTCCAGGGCCAGGCTCAAGTCAATATGGCTCTTGGTATTCCATGTCTAGGACCTATGGGCCTCGAGACATAATATCCTTAGTTATCCCTAGGATAGGGGATAACAGTGCCAACAAAGGTTTGATTGGAGAAATCTTATGCAGATTCTCAACCCTTTTATGACAATTATCAGTGAAGTTTTTATGAAAACAAAAGAGCAGTGGAAGGGATGATACAAAGTCATATTAGTTCGCATGTTTTTGAGGATCCTTTTGTAGTGTTCTTGAAGTCAGTAAGTGAGCTCAAACTTTCAGAATTTTTAGTTTTTGTCAATATTGAGTTTGATTACAAGTTTTTATTTGAGTTGCCATCTTTTAAGCTTTTCTTTCGTTTTGGAGATAATCAAAGAAAACGCCAGTCAAGTAGCCATTTGTTTAATTGGTTACATTGGAAATATGAGATCACTTGAATTCAACAATTTCCTCAGCTGATTAGAGTAGGTATGTTGTGATAATAAGCTTGATGGGCAAGCATTTGTTTCAATTTGGATTCTAGCAGTATGGTTTTAAATGTGTGCATAGTTTCAGTGTACAATTTTGGTTTTCAAAGTGGGTTTGATTTAAGTTGGAGAAGGACACAAGTCAATTTTCAGGTTGGGAACTGTTACACATTATTTTCGTCACCCCTATGACCATTAATGATGTAAACCTCTCCTTTGTCTTTAGAAGGCTCAATGATCCGAATCCCTAAAGAAGAATGAAGACATATTTTCCCAGAAAGATGAAAATGATATTTTGCTTTGTAAAAACCTTATAAAGAGGGATCGTCACACTCTGTTCAGTGTTAAGGGTGTGACAATCTAGGATCATTGCAGGCTACACCACATTGGCCTGCGACATCATCACACTCTGCTCAGTATTAAGGGTGCGATAATTTTTCGTACGAAGGAAAAAAAGAAACTTCTTGATCCTTCTAGGATAAAAGTTTCGAGGGTGAGTTGGCATCCGATCGGTTTGGATATAAGTCGCATCCCTAATCTCATGGGATCATCCTAACCTCCTCACCCTATCCTTTTTCAGCTTATAAAAGGAGAGGAGTTCTCATTGGGAAAGTTAGCTTGATTGGGTTTGAGTAATTTTTGTAGCTTGGAGTTTTTGGGCCTATGTTGGCTTTGAGCTTTGGCTTGTCAAGATAGATTGTGAGTTACTTTCAAATATACAGTCTTAGAATCTGGGAAGAAGAAGTGTGTGAGAAGCAGGGAACTGTTGGAAGGGACCTTACAACATCAAGGCATCGATTGTATTCTCTGGTTAGTTAGTATGTTTGATGATTAAAACTTAGGGGAAGTTTTATATTCTGTCTTCTTTTGTTCTAGTTTCTGGGTGAAACTAGGGGGATATGTTTGTGTTCGCACTTACTGATTTGTTTGATAACAAAATTGGTGACCATGGTTTCAGCCTCTGGACTTCATGCTAAAGTTAAAGCCGCTAGTTTCTTAAACTAGGGGTTAAGTACCAACCATCCCCGTGTTATGCGTTGGGAAGTTCAAGCATAGTTTTCTTTGGTTCAAGCTTGTTTAAAAATGAAACCACCTAGCTCAAGCATAGTTTCCTCTGGTTCAAGCTGGTGTAAAAATGAAACCAGGTCCAAGCATAGTTTTGGCTAGTTTTAAGCTTGTGTAAAAATAAAATCTATCCCAAGCATAGTTTTGTTTTGTTTTAAGCTTGTGTAAAAATGAAAACAATCCTGAGCTTAGTCTTTGTTCTTTCTCATGCTCGTAAATACCTGAGAATGTAACCAAGTATACTTTTATCACTTTTTCAGACTCGTAAAGGTTATACGAAAAGGGAACCCCATAGAGTTCCCTTTAAGCTCTTTTTAGACTCTCTAAACATGAAAAGATTGCTGAGCGATCTTGTTCTTTTCATGCTCGTTAAAGTATTTGAAGAAAAAATCTGTTGAGTGGTAGGTTATCTCTTTTTCGATCTCATTAGACTACTTTACGAAAAAGGACATTTTGGAGTTTTCTTTAAGTTTTTTTCAAACTCCATAAACGTGAAAAGACCACTGAGTTTTCTTCTTTGGACTCGTAAAACAAACATCGAAAGGCCCATATGGGACCAAACCAGTCCTTCCTAGGGTTCGTTAAACATACTCCGAGGGACTCATCCAAAGGATGAGCTTACAGTTCAAGAATATGTTATCCTCCTCAAGCTTGTGTAAAAATAAAGAGGTACTCGCCAGCAATGGCGGGGAAAAAATTGGGAAATAAATGTATCTAAACCTGTATTCTATGGAATAATCACTTTTGAACATGACACCCTTTCACTCGCTTTGTGTCTAGGTTGGAAAATCAACTTGTCTCTTGATCATACTCCTTTATAAGATTACAAATTGGTCTATGATCCTTGTTGTTGAGTCAGTGTTTCCAAGACAATTTTCGTGTCATCAATATGTTCAAAGAGAAGTTCAACCCGGAAATCCTTCTATTGCATCGGCCATTTCTGTAGTCCTTAAGCCTTCTATTGCGTCGACCATCCCCGAGTCAGTCCTGAATCACTTGTTACTCTGATCTACCTCAAATATTTTTACCCATTTTGTGTCATTGATGGGGGATACATTAATGTCCTCCTATGACGAGTCTTTTCCTGTCGATTTCAACTCATTATCCAGGAATTAGACTTAGAAACTAACTGGTACCTTGGAACTTTCATGCATCAATGGCAGGTTTCCTCACTTTCGATAATGGGTTTCATTATTGACTCCTGATCGAGAGATTCCGCCGAGTGTTCAACTTCAACTCATAAATTCACACCCGTTGGATTGTACCAGTGTACATTGGGAGTCATTGACATCAATGGTGATTTCCCTCACACTCGTTAACAGTTTTCATTAATGACCGGTAATCAAGTGGTTTCTACCATGTTCGACTTCGACACCTGTAATCACATGGCTAGATTCATACTTAGGGACGATGAAAATGAAGACCCTGGATCTCACCATATTGGTCCAGATTGCAACGGAGTATTCATGAGTTTTTACTGACACATAGATCCACTGTGTATGTCTCGTGGCTATGTTCAAATTTGAGTCTTTAACACATAGATCCACGATGTATTTTTGGTGGCTATGTTCATATTTGAGACATATTGGCATGGATCCACAGTTTATGTTTGGTGGCCATGACCTGTTTTACTTGACATGGATATTTGCATGTCGACATTTATGCTTTGAGTCATTTGTATTATGAGTATGGGAATGCCTACCTCAATGATGATATATTATTGTACTGTATTTCCTTGTTTGTTGGCAGGTTTCCGACCGACGTGTTCCTTGTTCCCAACACACACTCTACAAAGTATTTCAGCTATCACTATGTTCTAACTTCATACTTTGGGGGGATCACCGTTACACATTATTTTCATCACCCCTATGATCGTTAATGATGTAAACCTATCCTTTGTCTTTAGAAGGATCAATGACCTGAATCCATGAAGAAGAATGAAGACATATTTTCCCAGAAAGATGAAAATGATCTTTTCCTTTGTAAAAACCTTATAAAGAGGGATCATCGCACTCTATTAAGTGTTAATGGTGCGACAATCTAGGATCATCACAGGCTGCACCACACTGGCCTGCGACGTCGTCACACTTTGCTCAGTATTAAGGGCGCGATGATTTTTCGTACGAAGGAAAAAGAGAAGCTTCTCGATCCTTCTAGAATAGAAGTTTCAAGGGTGAGTTGGCCTCCAATGGGTTTGGATCTGAGTCACATCCTTGATCTCATGGGATCATCCTAACCTCCTCACCCTATCCTTTACGACTTATAAAAGGAGAGGAGTTCTCATTGGGAAAGTTAGCTTGATTGGGTTTGAGTAATTTTTGTAGCTTGGAGTTTTTGGGCCTATGTTGGCTTTGAGCTTTGCTTTGTTAAGATAGATTGTGAGTTACTTTCAAATATACAGTCTTAGAATCCGGGAAGAAGAAGTGTGTGAAAAGTAGGGAATTGTTGGAAGGGACCTTACAACATCAAGGCATTGGTTGTATTCTCCTTTTCATATTTCTAATAAAACAATATATTTCTTTCCCATAAAATTGTCCTTATTTTATTGTACGACTCCTTGATCACATACATAGGTGTTGTTGAGTATACGTTGTTGCTTTCACTTCGTTGGCTTGTGTCTTTTTACATGTTCAACATCTCATAAGCCTCGAAACAGAGCGAGGATGACACTAATGAGGAAAAACGACATTTAAAAGGTATTCCATTTATCTCTTGTTAGTTCTTATGGTTGATGATTAAAACTTAGGGGAAGTTTTATATTCTGTCTTGTTTTGTTCTAGTTTTGGGGTGAAACTAGGGGGATCTGTTTGTGTCCTCACTTACCGATTGAACCAATGTAGGGGAGATATGAGAGGGAAGATGATGAAAAGTGATAAGTATGGTAGGAATGGATGATGACCTTTCATAAACCCACCCAGTGGTAACTCACTCCTAAGGGAACCAACTTCATAGGGCATTCTGTCACCCCCCCCCCCCAGGTATGGACAAGTCAAAAGGCATAAAGTCCAAGAACACGTCATGAAGAAAAAGAGAATTAAATGCACATATTCAAATGATTTGAGAATCAGAGTGACACATACCATGATACCTAGAATCATTACCTCATGGAGCAAGACCCACTGCTACTTCAGAACCAGGCTGATGGGATGGATGTTGCTACTGCTGACAGAATGGAGGCACTGAAGAAGAAGGATGGGCCCTCCAGGGCCAGGCTCAAGTCAATATGGTTCTTGGTACTCCATGTCTACGAACTCTGGTCCTCAAAACATAATATCCTTATTTATCCCTAGGATAGGGGATAATAATGCTAACAAAGGTTTTATTGGAGCAATCTTATGCAGATTCTCAGGCCTTTTATGATAGTTATCAGTTAAGTTTTTATGAAAACAAAAGAGCAGTGGGAGGGATGATACAAAGTCATATTAGTTCGCATGTTTTTGAGGATCCTTTTGTAGTATTCTTGGAGTCAGTAAGTGAGCTCAAACTTTCATACTTTTCAGTTTTTGTCAATATTGAGTTTGACTACAAGTTTTTATTTGAGTTTCTATCTTTTAAGCTTTTCTTTCATTTNCAAGAACGATCCCATTCACAAAAACCTCTCTCAGTTTCTTCATAAGTGTCATGGTTTGGATGATTCAAATGGATCTTTACATCCTATTTTTCAGATTTAAACATTTAATGATTTCTTGTTTTAGTCATTATCTTTGGGCACAGATCTCGAGACAGTGGAAATGAATATTTGAAAACTGAAAGAATTTTTTTTTGAGAACGAGTCAATTCACAAAAACCTCTCTCAGTTTCTTCACAGGTGTCATGGTTTGGAAAATGCGAATGGATCTTTACAACCTATTTTTCCGATTTAAACATTTAATGATTTCCTGTTTTAGTCATTATCTTTGGGCGCAGATACCGATACTCTGGAGAGGAATTTTAAAAAAATGAAAGAGGTTTTTCTCAAGAATAGATTCATATACAAAAACCTCTCTCAGTTTTGTAACACCTATCATTATTCAAGAGCTATGATGTTATTTTTGACCCCTATTTTCCAGAAAATTGATTCCTATTTCCTAGCGGGTAGTTCTAAACGTGCTGCTATAATTTTGTAACCAGTTCCAAATTTGGGAAGGAGTTGAGCTCGACCTCCTCAGCTTGGGGAAGAGTATTATATATATATATATTTAATCTTTATTGACTAAATATGTTGGAAAAAATCATAGAAGAGACATCTCCTTGAGCACTTGTGTAATTTTGAGTTTTAATGGAATATCCGTCAAAAGTCTATAATTATTCTTACCAGAGATTCTTGTGTGGAAGGTTTTGAGTTTTGTGTCCTCTTTATCTTTATTTATATGTTTTATCTCATTTTTCTCCATTTGATGTTAAATTTATTCAGTGTTTAACATCAATTTTCTGATTACATAATTTATTTGCTATGCTCTGTTTTCATATTTGCTGAGTACTTTCATATGTTTTCCTCTGAAATGCTTTGGAATTCATCCTATGATTGATGCTCCAAAGTTATTTGGTTCTATATTTATGTCCCTCACCCATGCTACAACAATTTGAATAACTCAAAACATCTACTATCTTGCCTCTGTTTCCTTGAGAATTCCACCACCAATCACTAATAGTTTCCATTACCTTAAAATAGACTCCATGCCCAATGGATTATTTTCACCTCTGCCACCCACCACATCTTAAAAACTTATTTCTATTTCAGATATGGCCTTTGAGCCTAATTTACATTGAGAGAGCCCTCTTTGGTTTGGAAAGGCCAGATTCCAAGCCTAAAGTGGTCTGTGGTTACCTCCGTGGTTTCCCTCCTGCAACCAAGGGAAATTACAGAGTGATTACACCTGGAGGAATTGTAGAGAAGACATTGAAGAACATTGTTTATCATTTTCATACATTTATTCATTACATGTACATATTTATGGTTGTTGCAAGTTAGGGTTGTTGAATAATCCAAAACTAGTCATGTGAGACTAAGGTAAAGTTTGATGAAAATGGTAGTCTTTTGTTGTTGAAGTTGATGAAGGTGTGCAGGTATGTTACACATTTATAGGTATTTTTATATTTATGTTTTTATGGTTACATTTGGTCCTGACATGGTACATGATTGAGACTACATAACAATGAGGTTTGACACATGATTTTATGTAAGGGTTTATGGTATGTGGATTATGGATTTGTGATGTATTGCTAGATGACTCTTGTTGGTTGTCTTGATGTATGGTTTGGTATATGGTTGAGGTATATGTTGAGTTCATGGATGCGACACTTAGTTGATGAGTTGTCATATACATGATGTGTATGGTATGGTGATGTTGGTGCATCTTGATGTGGCACAGTTTGACTTGTTATTGATACATGATTTGTACATGCTTGGTACATTGTTAGAGGCACTTGTTGGTAATCTTGTTGGACATATTTGTAGTGATATTGGCACATGGTTTATGGTTGACGCGGCATAGAGATATCGGTATTGGTGATGGTTGTGAGGTGTTATGATGTGCATGGTTTATGCACTTGTGATGATATAGGTTGTGCTAGTTGTTGATGTACATCATTGATTGATGAGATTATTGTGACAGATTATTGGCACATATTGTTGGTTGCAGATTGTTGGTACAAGTGTTGTTACATGTTTTTGGTATAGGTTGCTTGGTACATGTTGTTACAATTTGTTGGTACAGGTTGATTAAGTGACAATGCCATGTTGTATACATTTGGCACTTATATTTCAAGGCAGAAGGGTGGGGAAATGATAGGTGGTTGGAGCCAGAGAACCAAGAATTGGAGCTTGAGAATTAGGGGGTTGGAGCCTCCTTCTGGTTGGAGCCAGAGAATTGGGTGGTTGCAGCCGGTGAACACAAGGGGTTGGAGCCTCCTTCTGGTTGGAGCTAGAGAATTGGAAGTTGGTGCTTCCTTAAATACATATAAGAAAAACATTCTGTGGTTTTCTCCTGCATTGGGTTTCCACGTAAAATATTGGTGTACTGTTCATTGTGTGGATGTGTCTATTATTGTTTATTATGTAATATTGGATGTTAATGCTATATGATGCCATAACATATTAATGATGAATTGATGAACATTATTGAGTAAGTTAAAGGAATATAAATTGTGGTTAAAAGTGTATAAATTGCTCATTATTGATTCACCCCTCATCTCAATAATCCAACATTTACCAACGACAAATCCATTACTTGGGTCATATCATTTCCAAGGAAGGAATAGTTGTGGACCTAGAAAAGATCAAAGCCATTGAAGAATGACCAACACCAAGAAATGTCGCAGAAGTGAGGTCCTTCATGGGACTTGTAGGTTACTACAGAAGGTTTATTGAAGGCTTATCACAAATTGCACACCTAATTACATCCTTGCAGAAGAAAGGTGTGCGATTTGAATGGACACCAGATTGTGTAAGGAGCTTTCATCACTTGAAGAGTTTGTTGACTAGTGCGTCAATACTAAGGATTACTGATCCAGATGAAGAATTCATTGTATGTACGGATGCTTGCAAAGATGGACTTGGGGGAGTCCTTAGTTAGAATGGACATGTGATAAGTTATGAATCAATAAAGCTAAAAGAGCATGAAAGGATCTATGCTACTCATGACTTAGAATTGGAAGCCATAGTGCACGCCTTGAAGATGTCGCGACACTATCTCATGGGTAAAATATTTGAGTTGAGAACATATCATAGTGGTCTGAAATATTTGTTCATACAACCAATTTTAAATGCTAGATAGAGCAGGTGGTTGGAATTACTCAGTGATTATGACTTTGATATAAATAATATCAGGGGAAAAGGGAACAAGGTGGATGATGCACGCAACCGGAGGGAGCATGAGTTGCATGCTACAACCATTAGCATGTACACATCATATTTGAGTGATAGAATTTTAAAGGTTTCCAAGTTAGATCAGTGCTATGTGGACATAAAGACGAATTTACAACAAGGTATGTTGTAGCAGAAATTGGAATATTATGAGCTAAAAGAGGATGGAATCCTCAGGTATAGGCGCAGATTTTAGGTGCCAAATATTCAAGAGTTGAAAAATCTGTTATTGTCAGAGATGCATAAAGTTCCTTATTCTGGACATCCATGCTACCAGAAGACAATGGAAACAATAAAAAAGCAATACTATTGGCCAGGCATGAAAAAGGATATTGCTAATTTTATTGCTAGATGCCTGGAATGTCAAAAGGTCAAGGTTGAGCACAAACATCCTGTTGGTTTGCTACATCATTTTCCCATTCCTGAGTGGAAGTGGGAAGTTGTAGCCATGGATTTCATTACAAATTTTCCTAGGACTGCTAAGCAACATGATTCTATTATGGTAGTGGTGGACAAGATTACTAAATATTTCCATTTTTTTCCAGTGAAGTCAGCACACAAGGCAACTAACATCGTTGAAATATACATGCGAGAAATTTCTAGGCTGCATGGTGTACCTAAGACAATTGTGTATGACAAAGATTCCAAGTTCACATCGAACTTTTGGAAATGGGTATTCAAAGGATTTGGGACAAATCTGAACTTTAGTACAACATATCACCCTGAGACAGATGGACAAACAAAGAGAGTAAATCGAGTGATTGAAGATGTGCTTAGGATGTATGTGATGGATAAACCATCAAAATGGGAAGACTACCTTCACTTGGTAGAGTTTTCTTACAACAATGGGTATCAAGCATCTTTAAAGATGAGCCCATTTGAGGCACTTTATGGTAGAAATTGCAACACACCAGTAAGCTAGGATGGCCCAGTAGACCGTGCAGTGGTTGGGCTAGATCTGCTTCGGGATATGGAGGAGCAGATGGTAAAGATAAGGAAAAATTTAAAGGCTTCCCAAGATAGGAAGAAAACTTGCGCATACAAAGGAAGAACCGACCGAGATTTTAAAGTGGGCGTCCACGTGTTTTTGAAAGTAAAAGCTAGATGCAGTTCCCTGAAGTCAGTAATTTGTTTTAAGTTGGCAGCGCGCTACTGTGGACCATTTGGAATATTAGAGAGGATTGGTCATGTCACATATATGCTTGCATCCTTGTGTATTCAATAATGTTTTCCATGTATAATTGCTTAAGAAGTATGTACCTAATGCTAATCATATTATTTATTTGAATGTGATATAGGTGGAGCTAGAAGGCAATTTTCGAGTGTGACCGATTTGCATAATGGATCAAAAAATCAAACAGCTCCGAAATCGAATCATGGATCTAGTAAAGGTCCAATGGACCTGGTACAATCCCAAGGATGCGACTTGAGAATGTGAGGATGCTATGTGGGCAAAGTATCCTCATCTTTTTGAAAGTTTTGTATGTATATGTGTATATAATGCACTAAGGACAATGCATACATAAGGGGGAAGGGAATGTAATGTCCCTAATCCAAACCCTAGTTGTAATTGTACATATATGCTGGTGAGATGTTTGCACCAAGTGTAAATGTAAATGTACATATGGGCTGGTGAGCCGTTGGCACCAAATTGTGGATTTGCAGGCACCTGTGTAGTGTGTGAGGTTTGTTGTCGAAGAAAGGAGTGCAAACATTCCATAGTGTTGCGTGCACCTGACCAAGTGCACGGGGATGACCATGTTATATATATATATGTGTGTGTGTGTGTATGTGTGTATGTATTGGAGGCCAAAGAGCCTATATGGTTATAAGGCTGGTGAGTCGGGAAGAAAATAGGCTAGTGTGCCTTTTCTTGTAAAATGTAATCACACTCAAGTTATTAATATTAAACATCGCCGCACACAAATGAAATCATATGAAAATGAGATAAGGCATTGAACTCCACCAAAAAAGGGAAAAGTGGGGGCTAAGCCAAGGAAGGGCTTAATCCGAAGGGAATATTTTATTAATATCTATGAAAAGTATAATGTATGGATAATTATTTATCACGAGTTCTCGAGAGATGGGAATGAGTCACCAAGTGCTAAAAGCTATTTCTTAAGGTGACAAGTGTCTAGTTTAATGCATGCAATATATATTGTTGTCCTTAGTGTATTTAGGGGATTTTTTATNTTTGACTTGTTATTGATACATGATTTGTACATGCTTGGTACATTGTTAGAGGCACTTGTTGGTAATCTTGTTGGACATATTTGTAGTGATATTGGCACATGGTTTATGGTTGACGCGGCATAGAGATATCGGTATTGGTGATGGTTGTGAGGTGTTATGATGTGCATGGTTTATGCACTTGTGATGATATAGGTTGTGCTAGTTGTTGATGTACATCATTGATTGATGAGATTATTGTGACAGATTATTGGCACATATTGTTGGTTGCAGATTGTTGGTACAAGTGTTGTTACATGTTTTTGGTATAGGTTGCTTGGTACATGTTGTTACAATTTGTTGGTACAGGTTGATTAAGTGACAATGCCATGTTGTATACATTTGGCACTTATATTTCAAGGCAGAAGGGTGGGGAAATGATAGGTGGTTGGAGCCAGAGAACCAAGAATTGGAGCTTGAGAATTAGGGGGTTGGAGCCTCCTTCTGGTTGGAGCCAGAGAATTGGGTGGTTGCAGCCGGTGAACACAAGGGGTTGGAGCCTCCTTCTGGTTGGAGCTAGAGAATTGGAAGTTGGTGCTTCCTTAAATACATATAAGAAAAACATTCTGTGGTTTTCTCCTGCATTGGGTTTCCACGTAAAATATTGGTGTACTGTGCATTGTGTGGATGTGTCTATTATTGTTTATTATGTAGTGTTGGATGTTAATGTTATATGATTCCATAACATATTAATGATGAACTGATGAACATTATTGAGTAAGTTAAAGGAATATAAATTGTGGTTAAAAGTGTATAAATTGCTCATTACTGATTCACCCTTCATCTCAATAATCCAACATTTACCAACGACAAATCCATTACTTGGGTCATATCATTTCCAAGGAAGGAATAGTTGTGGACCTAGAAAAGATCAAATCCATTGAAGAATGACCAACACCAAGAAATGTCGCAGAAGTGAGGTCCTTTATGGGACTTGCAGGTTACTACAGAAGGTTTATTGAAGGCTTATCACAAATTGCACACCTAATTACATCCTTGCAGAAGAAAGGCGTGCGATTTGAATGGACACCAGATTGTGTAAGGAGATTTCATCACTTGAAGAGTTTGTTGACTAGTGCGTCAATACTAAGGATTACTGATCCAGATGAAGAATTCATTGTATGTACAGATGCTTGCAAAGATGGACTTGGGGGAGTCCTTAGTTAGAATGGACATGTGATATGTTATGAATCAATAAAGCTAAAAGAGCATGAAAGGATCTATGCTACTCATGACTTAGAATTGGCAGCCATAGTGCACGCCTTGAAGATGTCGCGACACTATCTCATGGGTAAAATATTTGAGTTGAGAACATATCATAGTGGTCTGAAATATTTGTTCATACAACCAATTTTAAATGCTAGATAGAGCAGGTGGTTGGAATTACTCAGTGATTATGACTTTGATATAAATAATATCAGGGGAAAAGGGAACAAGGTGGATGATGCACGCAACCGGAGGGAGCATGAGTTGCATGCTACAACCATTAGCATGTACACATCATATTTGAGTGATAGAATTTTAAAGGTTTCCAAGTTAGATCAGTGCTATGTGGACATAAAGACGAATTTACAACAAGGTATGTTGTAGCAGAAATTGGAATATTATGAGCTAAAAGAGGATGGAATCCTCAGGTATAGGCGCAGATTTTAGGTGCCAAATATTCAAGAGTTGAAAAATCTGTTATTGTCAGAGATGCATAAAGTTCCTTATTCTGGACATCCATGCTACCAGAAGACAATGGAAACAATAAAAAAGCAATACTATTGGCCAGGCATGAAAAAGGATATTGCTAATTTTATTGCTAGATGCCTGGAATGTCAAAAGGTCAAGGTTGAGCACAAACATCCTGTTGGTTTGCTACATCATTTTCCCATTCCTGAGTGGAAGTGGGAAGTTGTAGCCATGGATTTCATTACAAATTTTCCTAGGACTGCTAAGCAACATGATTCTATTATGGTAGTGGTGGACAAGATTACTAAATATTTCCATTTTTTTCCAGTGAAGTCAGCACACAAGGCAACTAACATCGTTGAAATATACATGCGAGAAATTTCTAGGCTGCATGGTGTACCTAAGACAATTGTGTATGACAAAGATTCCAAGTTCACATCGAACTTTTGGAAATGGGTATTCAAAGGATTTGGGACAAATCTGAACTTTAGTACAACATATCACCCTGAGACAGATGGACAAACAAAGAGAGTAAATCGAGTGATTGAAGATGTGCTTAGGATGTATGTGATGGATAAACCATCAAAATGGGAAGACTACCTTCACTTGGTAGAGTTTTCTTACAACAATGGGTATCAAGCATCTTTAAAGATGAGCCCATTTGAGGCACTTTATGGTAGAAATTGCAACACACCAGTAAGCTAGGATGGCCCAGTAGACCGTGCAGTGGTTGGGCTAGATCTGCTTCGGGATATGGAGGAGCAGATGGTAAAGATAAGGAAAAATTTAAAGGCTTCCCAAGATAGGAAGAAAACTTGCGCATACAAAGGAAGAACCGACCGAGATTTTAAAGTGGGCGTCCACGTGTTTTTGAAAGTAAAAGCTAGATGCAGTTCCCTGAAGTCAGTAATTTGTTTTAAGTTGGCAGCGCGCTACTGTGGACCATTTGGAATATTAGAGAGGATTGGTCATGTCACATATATGCTTGCATCCTTGTGTATTCAATAATGTTTTCCATGTATAATTGCTTAAGAAGTATGTACCTAATGCTAATCATATTATTTATTTGAATGTGATATAGGTGGAGCTAGAAGGCAATTTTCGAGTGTGACCGATTTGCATAATGGATCAAAAAATCAAACAGCTCCGAAATCGAATCATGGATCTAGTAAAGGTCCAATGGACCTGGTACAATCCCAAGGATGCGACTTGAGAATGTGAGGATGCTATGTGGGCAAAGTATCCTCATCTTTTTGAAAGTTTTGTATGTATATGTGTATATAATGCACTAAGGACAATGCATACATAAGGGGGAAGGGAATGTAATGTCCCTAATCCAAACCCTAGTTGTAATTGTACATATATGCTGGTGAGATGTTTGCACCAAGTGTAAATGTAAATGTACATATGGGCTGGTGAGCCGTTGGCACCAAATTGTGGATTTGCAGGCACCTGTGTAGTGTGTGAGGTTTGTTGTCGAAGAAAGGAGTGCAAACATTCCATAGTGTTGCGTGCACCTGACCAAGTGCACGGGGATGACCATGTTATATATATATATGTGTGTGTGTGTGTATGTGTGTATGTATTGGAGGCCAAAGAGCCTATATGGTTATAAGGCTGGTGAGTCGGGAAGAAAATAGGCTAGTGTGCCTTTTCTTGTAAAATGTAATCACACTCAAGTTATTAATATTAAACATCGCCGCACACAAATGAAATCATATGAAAATGAGATAAGGCATTGAACTCCACCAAAAAAGGGAAAAGTGGGGGCTAAGCCAAGGAAGGGCTTAATCCGAAGGGAATATTTTATTAATATCTATGAAAAGTATAATGTATGGATAATTATTTATCACGAGTTCTCGAGAGATGGGAATGAGTCACCAAGTGCTAAAAGCTATTTCTTAAGGTGACAAGTGTCTAGTTTAATGCATGCAATATATATTGTTGTCCTTAGTGTATTTAGGGGATTTTTTATTCATTTCATCATCTGGAGACCAATTTTCCCGGGCGAAGGAATTTGTGTCTTGCTATAACTTACTGCCATTGTATAACCCTGTGCTTGGGTCAAACCAGTGTGGTCGAAGAGGCGGGTTGTCAGGATCATGAGCACTCTCTCCAGGTGAGAGTTATATTGTTGAAGAGGCAGGTTGTCAGGCTCGTGAGCATTCTCTCTAGTTGAGACTTTTGCTGGGAATTGTTCCCTGGTGCGTTGGGCATTAGTTGCAGTGCTCTGAGACTTCTTGTCCAGCATGTTGATGAAGCCCTAGAAGGAAAGTGGGGCAGTCGAAGGACTGTTGAGTAGAGAAGGGGAACACTTCCTAGGGTGGGACAATCATGTGGGGAATGAGAGTCTGTAGACTAGTTACAACAGTGGGTACCTTGGACTGAGAAATTTTGTTGTTATCAAACCTTAGCCCGGAATTAGAAATCCTTTTTCTCTAGTGGAGTTTGCACCCTAGCTCGGGGGTGACTTGTTTCTAAAAGCTTATGAGCAATAAAGTCTATGGCTGGGAGGAAGGTTTGAGTCCTGCACATAGTTGGTGGCTTTTCATAAAAGATAAGTGTTGTTTGTGTGTTTGTCAAATTTACTGCGTGCCATTTACTTACGATTGCTATGGTTTAAATTCTTGTATGATGTTGCATATAAGTAGTTGTTGTCATCTTGTATAATGTTGCTTGCACACATAAGTGTAGTGTCGATATCCAATATTGTAGACATACATGATGTGTATGACTATTATTATTGGTTATTCCTATTAAGTTAACTTATATTAAAATTCATGGGATTCTAAGGAAGGATAAGCTTGAGGGATTAATCCCAAAGGAATATTATATTATTATTCCTAAAGTCTAAAGTATGGATACAAATTTATGTTATCCTAAGTTCCTGGGGAAGGGAATGAATTATAAGTGGAAAAAGGGAGTCCCTTGGGTGGCATGTGTCTTAAAAGGACACATGCATATATACATGTGGGGATATAATGTAATTCACCATCTTTTGGCTATCATTCATTCACGATTCCTACTATTTTTCACTCGTCCATGCTACCATCCGTATTGGTACCTGATGTTGTTACAAGTCGAAGAGTCGGGTTGTCAGGCCCATGGTCGAAGAAATGGGTTGTCAGGCCCGTAAGAATTTTCTCTGCAGATAAGAGATTTTCTGTGGGAAGGAAGTGGGTTGTCAGGCCCATGAGCATTCACTTAAAGTGAAGAGAACTGTTGGGAATTGACTCCCAAGGTGCCAAGCAACAACTACAAGGCTCTGAGACTCCCTGTCTGATCTGTTGCAGAAGCGCCGAAAGGGAAGTGGGGCAACCAAGGGAATGTTGAGCAGATAAGGGGCACAGTTCCTAGGGTGGGGCAGACATGTGGGGGATGAGGGACTGTAGGCTGGTTTTTAGAGGCTGATCTTCAACTATAGGGCTTTGAGACTTCCTATTCGTCTTGTTGCTAAAGCCCCAGAAGGGAAGTGGGGCGACCAAGGGACTATTGAGTAGAGAAGGGGCACACTTCCTGGGGTGGGACATGCATGTGGGGAATGAGAGACTGTAGGCTGGTTGCTAAGGTAGGCACTTGAGTATGAGAATTTCTGCTGTTTGTCAGACCTTAGACTCGTTTAGAACTTCCTTGGCCCGGGTAGAGTTTAGCCCCAGCTCGAGGGTGACCCACTGTTGAGATTATGAGCAGTGTGGTCTAAGGCTGGGAGGAACATGGAAGGTATGGACACAGTTGGTGTTTAATTCACTAAACATAAGTGTCTTTATGTGTTTTTGAAAATGATATGTTATGAATTATGATGTTCATGAGCAACGTGTTCTAAGGCTGGGAGGAACGTGGAAGGTCTGCACACAGTTGGTGTTTAATTCACTAAAGATAAGTGTCTTTTTGTGTTTTTGCAAATGATATGTTAGAAATTATGATGTTCTGTTATGGAATTTCCATTTTCTATATGTATGAATTATTATTGTTGTATGTTGTTATTATTCCTCTTAACTCTATTTATATGCATAATATATTAGT
>JZKD02S0105922.1:14201-31530 GCA_000966675.3 Picea glauca | reverse complement strand
GTTTTATTAAAAATTAATTAGGAATTACTCCCCCCATACACTTTGTTGACGATTTAAAACGTCAACGTAATTTCGCCCGCAAAGTGTTTCTAAAGCCTATTATTATATAAGACTAAATAGTGCTAGTAGGTGGGACCCCTTGAACTTTTCAAGATCAGATTTGTTCATTTTCAATGTTATGATGATGTGCTACAAAGGTTTACATGGTTGATGAGAATATGATTGCCATTGATATGAGTTAAGCTTTGAGATGTTGTTCCTTCATGATACTATGGTATGCTATTCATATATGGTATTTTTTCTTCTCGCACTTTCACAACAAACATGTTAGTAAAATTACATGAAGGGTAGTTTTGAAGAAGGAAAAGTATTACAACGAGTGCAAAGGGACCTAGTTCTCCAATACTACATGCATAAAATATTTGTTGATTATGGTTAAACCCTAGCTAACAAGGAAATGGCTACAAAATTGTGTTAAATTACATTTTTATATGCATATGGTGGAAATTTTGGTTGCACATTTGGCAAGGTGATAATGCAATGGTTATGTATTGGTTAATGGGATCAGTAGCTGATATACATATGTTATGAACGTAGGTGGCTCATGGAAGTAATGGCTTTGCGATTTTATATAGTCCATATGTATGGTGATTATGCTATGCTTCAGGTTGATGTTGATCACACTATTAGTGATGATTCTATACATGATCTCTTAGGTTGTATAATGGTAGAGTGATTTATTTGAGTTATATTGGGAATATGAATGTGGGTGGCGCACTTGGCAAAGTAATAATGTGAATGGTTGAATTGTTATATGGAACTTGGATTATGTTTAAATGTGTAGATTTTCTCGATGCATGGGTTGATTAATGGTGTTAATGGGGGGCTCGTTGGGATGTACTGCTGAGTAAATGAGATGTGGGTGGAGGTGACGTGCATTTACTGCATGCCACCTTTACCCTTCCCATTGGCCACCACCCTAGTCAGACTATTGTTTGATCTTACTGTTGTGTTCATGCTCTGGATTGTTTGCACGGTGAAACCGCTCATCCACCTCTCGTCGTAAGGATTTCGATTAACAGGTATGTCTCTTTTGGCCATTCTTGAATTCACTCTAGTTATGAAATTATTTTGGCTTAGTTGTGTGGGTTTGTGTTTGTCCTGAGTGCTGCAACTATGTGAAATTTTGGTTTTGAATGGAAAATGGATGGTTCTGCCATGATAGTTTTAAGTTCATCCAAGTTGTTAGACTTCCTGGGTGATAGTTCTTTGTTACCACTGCGTTTTGGTTGAAGGGTTTTGTTTAAATCATGGCTGGATTATTGCCTTCACGATTCTTGGGTTTAACTAGAGCCTTGTTTTCCTATTTCAACCCTTTCAAGGAACTGTCTGCTGTTCACAAGCAAATCATAGTCCTCCTTACACGTACACCTTTGGCCTCGAATTTTCACTGGAGTTAGTTCCATTCCTCCTGTGAAGGATACTGTGCAAACCCCTAACCCTCTAGACTGGAGTTGCATAGGGAGACTGACGAGTATGCCAAATTGTTTCTGGTTATTGTGGTCTATTACTTTTTATACGGGCTCACCCATTGGTCGTATAGCAGTCGTGTTGGTATGGATTTTCGTCACTGCCTCTGTGATAATAGCGTGAACCTTACATTACCAAGTTCACAGTCACCCGCCTGATGTCAAAGAACTCAATATTTTTTAATGCAAGGGCCTCTTCCCGTTTCGATTGGATGCGTGGGTATACACAACTACCATGGCTTGTTTGGTTGATTGATTTTTTTCCACAGTGGCGAATTGTTGGTTGATGTACAGTCACTAGTTTTTCACTTATGGTGATTTGGTTGATGGATGACATTGGTCGCGAATGCTTAGGGTTGCTCACACAGGTCGCATTCTGTGTATGGTGTTTTGAAAATGAAATATGGGGTATGATAACTATGGTTTCCCTGGGGCCAATGATAATCAAACTGGATAACTATAGAAGGAATATCCATGGCATCCTTGTGTTGTTGGTTGAATAGGCCTGAGTGCACATGGCTTGATTGAATTACAGTGTGACTTAAACGAACCAACCACTTATTAATGCACACAACCTCAACACAATATGTTGAGTTATTATCATGATTGTGTATTTGTTGTGATAAGTGGAAATGTTGCATTGTGGAGTTTGGTAGGTTGCGCTTTGTGTGTAGTATGGATAGTTTGTTTTTATACTCAGTGATACCCTCAGAGTTTTAAGCATGTTATTTATTGCAATTGACCATTGTTGATGACAGTCGCGTTGGATATTTGGCTCGGTTTTTAAGTCACACTGAGTTGTTTTGTTTTACAGTGGTATGGTTACATTGCCTTGGAAGTTTACTCCTGCATAGCCTATGTCTAAATGGTGGCTATTTGTTGTATAGTCAATTGTCATTTCAGGCATGGCATGTGAGGTTTTGATTATTTTGGTCTTTTTACTGCATATATATATATATATATATATATATATATATATATATATATATATGGATGGGAACGAATATCATTACAGATCTTGATTGGCTCTATTGCAGAAATAGTGACTTCATTATTATTTCGGAAACATGACTTTTAAATATAGATGTGGATTGAAGAAACGTATGACAATGGTGGATGTTAATGATTACAGATTGGGAATGAGTATTGTTGTTGACTGTTATAAAATGCAGTATGTGTGAATAAAGGGAACATAACCTCTTACAAATTGTGTGAAATACTTACTGTTTTGTAATGGCACTGTGTTGGATATTAATGGACAGTGAACTAGTCAAATACACATGAATTATTACCCAGTCATCTGATTGTTGGTTGATGCATCTATTCTTACTGCGGAATGTTTTATGGATCACTTGATTAATTTCATGAACAATAATCGTTATCCTCCCCTCACATTATCTCACTTTTCGCTAATTACAAACCCTTCACATATCCCAGATTCACTGTTTCACTACTTGTTCTGATATTGATTACAGCCAAAAGAATTTCCGTGTTAAGTGGATGAAGTGGCAATATCTTGGGTAGATGGCAGTGAGGTTTTATTTGGTTGATTTATAGTTGATTGTTGTTATCATTGAGCAGTGACCATTTTTTTTTTCTCCCCTTTCATTATATCATATTTTCTCTCAATACAAATCCCTCATGTTTCCCAGAACACTGTTTCACCCCCCTGCTTGTTGATTAACATTAGAACAATTTGTATGGATTGGATTGCATGATCTTGATGCATTCTGAGCCAAATCTATTTCGTATTTTTAAGAGTTGTCATGCATGGCCATTTAAAAGAATATTTTCTAATCGATTACACATGCAGGATGGGTTTTTTTTAGTTGGGGCATCCATGGCCGAGGAAACAAAGGTAGAGGTAACTGGAACCGAGGCCCAAGAAGGCCCAGGTTCTCTATACATTTTGATGCTGATTCAGAAGAGCTTGGCCAATTGTTTCATGCTGGATTCTTTAATTGGATTGGGCAGGAATAATCCAACCTAGGCCTAAAAGGCCTCCTTTCCAAGCCCCTCAAGCCCCCATTATCCCCGTGCCTCATCATGTCTCTTTACAGCCTGAAGTCCCTGAAAATGATGGGTGGCATGAGATTGTTCACCCAACAGTCTCCCAACCCCATGGCTGGCCCAACTTGACTTTTCCTGATCCTCCACCTTTGAACCCCATTGTCCAAGTTGCCCCGAACGACTCGCTAGTGCAATCCTCCCATGCCAGCAAGAGATTGAAGACTGAAGCCTACCATGAATTTGATAAAGGAAAATCTACTGCTTCCCCTTCCTCACCCTTCGATGACTCTGACAAATCCATGTCTTCATGGATGCATTTGAGGGACGGTTGTTCCCATTCGATTAGTGAGATAAAGCCTAAAGGCTCTGCCCAACCCAAGGCGATTTCGGGAAAATTAATAGGTGACAACAACAACCAAGGAACGGTTGCATCACATATTAAAAAATATGGCTTTTGAATTTTATGTTATCTATTGTTTTATGACAGTTGAATTCATGGATTTTGGACAACATGTTTTATTTTGGATATATGAATATTATTTTGAAATATTTTCAAATTTTATGAGCTAAAATTGTCAAAATTAAATATGTTGAGGGGAGGCACAAGGTGTTGTGTTTGCTTAACAAATTGATTTTGTTATAGCTGTTATGATTGTTATGAACTAAAAGGAGTCACAAGGGGTCCCACCTACTAGTTATTATTTATTTATGAACCTATTATGATTATTACTTCCCCCCCTAACTAAAGTTAGTTAAGTCTTTAGTTAGATTAACTAATGAATTGGTTCAACTATTCCAACCAATTTTGAATTGTTAAAAGAAAAAGGAAGGGGAGGAACAAAGGATGATATAAGTAGCAGCATGCTAAGGTTTGCTCTTTGAGTTTATGTTGAGACAATTCAGTTTTCATTCATTTATTAATTCATCAGAGCCTAATTTTATTTTATGATAGCAAGGTCTTATTGTAGACAACAATATTCAGGGCTGAATCAAATCATTCAGACACTTGCTCTTCAGAGGTGTTGATCTATCTTTGATAGTCTGTGTAGACTTGTTTGTTTGTGAATTAGTTTTCATGACTGACAAATGATATTGTGAAGAGTCGAGTGGGAAGCAATTTGTGGCAAGCTGATCCAACTTTTAGAGTTCAGTTTTGGTTTTCTGTGAGAGGTCCTTTTGTATGTTCCATCGGGGATGTCTAAGTTTGACTTTGGTCCAAGATTTATGTATGAGATTTTGTAAAGAAAATGACTATTTGGTGAATTGGAATGAAATAAAGGATTGATTTATGTCTCAATTGTCTTGATTATCATCTTCATGTCTTTACTTTTATTCTTATATTTATTTCAGCAACTGATATATTCAAAAAATACATAAAAAGTGAATTTCCAACAAGCTTTTTGTTGATAAAAGACTAGCCTAAGCACTCGTAATTAATACTTGTGAGTTATGATATTATTTTTGTTGGCTATAAAAATAGGGTGATATTCCTGTCTAATTTACTTTAGCCAAGTAAATTCTGAAAATGATCGAGTAAGATCAATTCATATCTTTTCCTCAACATTTATTTGGCGACCATACTGGGGAGATCTTCAATATCTCTCTAGTTAAATTTTATACTCGATTTTCATCGATACATCTTTCTTTTTCTGATTTTGATTCTTTGACTATTTTTCTTTTAATGACTGTTCCTGTTGCAAGGCAGTCCAATATTGAGCCCAGTCTCCAAGACTAGCATCGCTTTGAACCTGTTTCATACTATTTTAGACACTGCTAGGACCTGTGCTGAGCTTAACCATTCTTGGGAAACAATTGAACGAGATATTAGTACTCAATAACAATTGGAAGCTAGACGTAGGCAACCTAGAAATCAACAGTAACCTTTTGTTTCTTTAGTTTCAACCATTCTTTCATGTCCTTTGATTCTCGTGCTTCTAGAAGAAGAAGAGGATTGCCACCTAAAATTAGTCCTATTGCTAAGATAGGAAGGATAAACGTTGTGTTATGTTCCCAACAAAGTGCTCTAAGGAGAACTTTATCTGATTCATCCAGCTCGTCTTTCTTTCCCTCACCTATCATCCACAAAATGGCATCTAGTGGTGGCTCTGGTGGCAACGGAGTGCTCCATCTTTCTAATCTTCATCGTCATCGGTGATTGGTAGCTTGTATAACCACCATATCCCTATCCAATATACTACAATCTCCACCAAAGTCGTTAAAAATTATGGGCTTTCTTAGTTCGAAGAAGGTGCCACAACCACACCAGGGCATGTGTCCTCTTCTCTTAACCTAGCACCTGCTACTCACGCACTTTTGAAGTTTAAAGATCATCTGCTTAAGTTTTCAGGAAATAACACTGTCAGTACCAATGAGCACCTAATGGCATTCTCTAATGATTTTCATAACATAGGAGCTAATGCCAATGATACCTGCATGTGCTCGTTCATCAAATCCTTGGAAGGAAAGGCAGAGGCTGACTTCTTTTACCGTCCTCCTAAGATTCTATCTAATTGGGAGGAATTAATCTGTTGGTTCAGATCAACTTATGGGAAATCTAAAAGACCAACCGAGAAGTTAAGGGAGTACAATAACGTCACTTACAAATATGGTGAGACCATCAGGTCTTTCAACTTGCGTTTCACCAAGTTGTATAATCAAATCCATGAACTTCTTCGCCCTCAGAACCAAGCCGCCTTCATGCATTACTACAATGCATTGCCTTCTCCTTACCATCATAGGCTTGAAGCAAAATAAATTGATAATCTCGGTTCGACTCTGCACACTTGTTCAGAGTACGAAGAACAACTTGAACGGACTTGTCTACCCCAGGGAGAATCAATTAGACAGACAACCATGTCCACTCTCTTACAACTAGTACAAGATATGAACAATCGTATGATAGTATTTGAGCGGAAGGGTACTGTCTCCCCTCTCACCCCTGAAGCTTCATCCTCTTCTGCCCCTCCTTTTAGAAGAACGATTGAAAATAATTTTCATCCCAGAGCTATCCTTCCTATGAGTTGGTGTAACTTTTGCGAAGAACACCATGAAGAAATCACGTGTGAGGTAAAGAAGAGTGCCATATATAAGATCTTTGGGAAAATACCAGAAGATACTATTTCTCTCCTAGATTTCGTCGAGCCATAAGATGTCATGGTTATCAATACCAGGAACAAAGCCTATGCCCCAAAAGGAAAATTTGACCCTCCTCGCAGTTCTTCTAGCCCGAGCTCATCCTCAACCACTGCTGCACCCCAGGTTCCTAAAATTCCTGAGAGTCAAAAAATCACCCCTCCTCCCCCCTCTTCCAAATACAATGTATTGAATCAATTGGCTAACATCAAAGCAGATGCAACCCTCCTAGACATGGTTGCCGTCCCTCAACAACAAATGCATCTGAAACAATTCATGGAAGGAAAAGATTCCATTGTAGCCAATCTTTCCGAAGAGGTAGACGAAGAGGATTCTTCTGTAAATAAAGTAGGTGTACATAACTTCAGATACCCTGTAAAAAACCCCCCTTTTTATATTTCTGTAAAGATCATGGATAAAATAACCTTTTGTTGCCTCATTGATGGTGGTTCAAGCCCAAGTGTTATGTCGAAGATTATTATGGAAGAGCTAGGCTTATCTTGTACAAACAAAAATGCCGGAAGCATTCTTTCTTATAATAGTCTACAACAAACAACCATAGGCGAGATTAAGGATGTAACCTTGGTTTTATGCGCTCACCCTGAGATAAGGAAAACCATCAACATTCAGGTGATTGATATGCCCGTAAGAAATTATTCAATTATCTTGGGAAGAGATTGGGAAGCCCTAAAAGGTGGATACCTCTCACTCGACGAAACACATTTATTAGTTCCTCAGAATGGTAAGAATATCATAGTCCTTAGAGAAGGAAGGATTTCGCCCTACATAGAGAATGTTATGCAATCTAACATAAACTATGTCGAAGAAGACCTAGGAGTGTAATCCATCTTTGCTGAAGAGGATAATATTCCTTTGGAAAGAATTGATTTAGATAATGATTTATGGCATATGCACTTTAATGGTTCATGCTCTAGTGAGGGAAATGGGGTTGGCATTACCTTGGTTTCTCCCGCAGGAAAAACTCATAATCTGTCCTACAGGTTAGAGTTTGCTTGTTCAAATAATGTCGCTGATTTCAAAGCTTTATTATTGGGCATCGAGAACGCCCTTAATCTTGGTTGTGGTCACCTTTCATTTTTTGGAAGTTCTGAGCTTGTTGTGAATGTAATACACAATATATGCTCTCCTAGCAACGAGCTAATGGAACAATACTCCCACACTGTTTGGGCACTTGTCTCGAAACTTATATCTTTCAACATCACTCATGTGAAGAAGGAGTTGAATTCCATGGCTGATCGGTTAGCTATCTTTGCAGCCTCTCCTAAACAAATTTTTCCTCACAGGCCCAATTGCACTTTTCAATCCCTATATCATCCATATTTTCCTGACCATGTAGGATCTTGGAAGGCCCTCCTTGATGATGAGAGAATTTGTGCTATCATCCAAGATGAACCTCTTAAGCCCAAGGAAACTGTATCCATGGAAAATAATAGGATTCCTAAGGGATTGACTCCTCTTGAGAGTTCATTTTTTTTAGTGTTGGAGGCAATAAAGAAAAGGAGGAGGAGTTACAACTGAAGGCGGTTGAAGCCATCTCCATGAACATTAGGACACCTAGATCTTCATCGAACGTTAAAACAAATGCCTAGGGTTCTGATAAAGAAGAAATGAAGTCTGCTGAATTACTTGGTGGATTTCAAAAGGTTTTTTCTTGGTTTAATGTGGATCTTCGTGGTTTTGATCTAGGTCTTGTTCAACATACTATGAAACCAGCTAGGTAAAAACAAAGACTTGTTAACTCTGCACTAAAGGCAATCTTTCGAGGGGAGTTGAAGATTTTCTTGAGGATTGAAATGTTTTTTCTAGTCCACCCTAAATGGGTTTCCAATTGGGAACCTGCTCCGAAGACCACTAATAATATTAGAACCTGCATTAGTATTCGAACTCTCAGGCAAGCAATTATGAGAAATCCTCTCCCCCCTCTCATCATGAAAATGTTTCTGCAACAGGTTGTAGAGTTACACTTGGGGCCCTTACTTGATAGCTTGTTTGGTTACAATAAAATCAAGGTAGAAGGGGCAAATATTGAAAAAACCACTTTTATTACTAATTGCGATACCATGTCTTACAACTGCCTGCCTTCTGTTTTATTTGATACAAGTATTTCCGTAAAAGGGCCTATACACACAACCTTCGATGAGTTGGTCAGTCTCCATGCTTATCTTGACGATTTAATTATATTCGACATAAGGCTGATAGTTACATCAAAATTTCAAGTGTTGGGTCATTTCCAGATTACTTTTGTCTTGGACACTAACTCAGAAATTTCAAAGGAATTACAGGGACAATGGTTTTCCCACACCACTAACAGTACTCGCTTGAAGTATTGCGAGGGACTAGCATGAGAGGTCTTTTTGCTGAATGTATTCTTCTGTATACTAGTAGTTTAGCTCTGCTTTCAATTTTTTGGTTTCTTTTTTTTCTGCTTTACAAATTTTTTCTTTCTAAGTTGAATTTTTGTTGCGTTTTATTTCTGTCTTTTACTGTTGTTGTTTTAATTTCTGCATTATGACTTCTGTTGCAATTTTTGTCTTTATCATCTTTTAAGTGTTTGGTCAAGTTAGAAGGTTGGATCAATTCTGCCACAGTAACACCTCCGCAAAAGCATTGTTAGTCAATAACAATCGAGCTTACACAATTGTTATGATCTCTCCTCTGAAGGGCCTTTGAATTTGTTACAAATTTCTGATGCTATCTTACGAGGAATTGGTTGTTTCCCGCTTCTTCTTGCCATTTCTTCATCCATAGAGATCTTAAGAGAAAATCTATAAGTTTTCCTCTTTCAAGTTGAGAGCATTTTACAGTGAAATGATTATGCATAYAGTGGTAAAACCCCTCACACTTAAAAATTTTCATGAGTTATTCCTAAATTCYCGTTCATCTTTCCATTAAATCTGCTCACTTCCCCCTGTTGCACAATCATTYRAGTTGTGTATTATTGAGGTTACTGTCCTTGGTCTGTGAAACCATGAGTTMTGAGTTCTAATATGTTAAAAACAAATTTCCCTATGGAKTCGTTAKTTTATTGAYGATTTAAAACGTYAAYGYAATTTCRCCCGCAAAGTGTTGCTAAAGMCTATTATTATATAAGACTWAATAATGCTAGTAGGTGGGACCCCTTGAACTTTTGAAGATCARTTYTGTTCATTTTMAATGTTMTAATGATGTGCTACAAAGGTTTACATGGTTGATGAGWATATGGTTGTCATTGATATGAGTTAAGYTTTGAGATGTTGTTCCTTCATGAYACTACGMCCTGCTATTCATATATGGTATTTGTTCTTCTCTCACTTRCASAACAAACATKTTAGTAAAATTACATGAAGSGYAGTTTTGAAGAAGGAAAAGTATTACAAYGAGTGCAAAGGRACCTAGYTCTGCAATACTACATGCATACAATATTTGTTGATTATGGTTAAACCCTAGCTAACAAGGAAATGGCTATGAAATTGTGTTAAATTACATTTTTATATGGATATGGTGGAAATTTTGGTGGCACATTTGGCAAGGTGATAATGCAATGGTTATGCATTGGTTAATGGGATCGGTAGCTGATATACGTATGTTATGAATGTCGGTGGATCATGGAAGTAATGGCTTTGCGATTTTATATAGTCCATATGTATGGTGATTATGCTATGCTTCAGGTTGATGTTGATCATGCTATTAGTGATGATTCTATACATTATCTCTTAGGTTGTATAGTGTTCGAGCGATTTATTTGAGTTATATTGGGAATATGAATGTGGGTGGTGCATTTGGAAAAGTAATAATGGGAATGATTGAATTGTTATATGGAACTTGGATTATGCTATGGTTTAAATGTGTTAATTTTCTTGATGCATGGGTTGACTAATGGTGTTAATGGGGGGCTTGTTGGCATGTATTGCTGAGTAAATGAAAAGTGGGTGGAGTCGACGTACATTTACTGCATGTCACATTTACCCTTCCCGTTGACCGCCACCCTAGTCAGACTATTGTTTGATCTTGCTGTTGTGTTCATGCTCCAGATATTTTGCACGGTGAAACTGCTCGGCCACCTCTCGTCTTAAGGATTTAGATTAACATGTATGTCTCTTTTGGCCATTCTTGACTTCACTCTAGTTATGAAATAATTTTGGCTCAATTGTGTGGGTTTGTGTTTGTCCTGAGTGCTGCAACTTTGTGGAATTTTGGTTTTGAATGGAAAATGGATGGTTCTGTCGTGATAGTTTTAAGTTCATCGAAGTTGTTAGCCTTCCTAGTTGATAGTTGTTTGTTACCATTGCATTTTGGTTGAAGGGTTTTGTTTTAAATCATGGATGGATGGTTGCCTTCACGATTCTTGGGTTTAACTAGAGCCCTGTTTTCCTGTTTCGGCCCTTCCAAGGAACTGTCTCCCGTTCACAAGTGAATCATAGTCCTCCTTGCGTGTACACCTTTGGCCTCAAAGTTTCACTGCAGTTAGTCCGATTCCTCCTATGAAGGAAACCATGCAAACCCCTAACCCTCTAGACCGAAGTTGCATAGGGATACTGTCGAGTCTGCCAAGTTGTTTCCAGTTATTGTGGTCTATTACTTTGAATGCAGGCTCACCTGCTGGTCATATAGAAGTCATGTTGGTATGGATTTTCGTCACTGCCTTTGTGATAATAGAATGAACCTTACATTGCCAAGTTCATAGTCACCCACCTGATGTCAAAGAACTCAGTTGTTTTTAATGGAAGGGCCTTTTCCCATTTCGATTAGATGCATGGGTATACACATCTACCACGACTTGTTCGGTTGATTGATTTTTTGGCACAGTGGCGAATTGTTGGTTGATATACAGTCACTAGTTTTGCACTTATGGTGATTTGGTTGATGGCTGACATTGGTCGTGAACACTTAGGGTTGCTCACATAGGTCACTTTCTGTGTATGGTGTTTTGCAAATGAAATATGGGGCATGATAACTATGGTTTCCCTGGGGCCAATGATAATCGAACTGGATAACTACAGAAGGCATATCCACGACATCCTTGTGTTGTTGGTTGAATATTCTTGAGTGCACATGGCTTGATTGAATCATGGTGTGACTTAAACGAACCAACCACTTATTAATGTGCACAACCTCAACACAATATGTTGAGTTATTATCACGACCGTGTGTTTGTTGTGATAAGTGGAAATGTTGCATTGTGGAGTTTGGTTAGTTGCACTCTGTGTGTAGTATGGATAGTTTGTTTTTATACTTAGTGATACCCTCAGAGTTTTAAGCATGTTATTTATTGCAATCGACCACTATTGATGATAGTCATGTTGGATATTTGGCTCGACTTTTAAGTCGCATTGATTTGTTTTGTTTTACAATGGTATGGTTACATTGCCTTGGAAGTTTACTCCTGCATAGCCTGTGTCTAAATGGTGGTCGTTGGTTGTATAGTCAATTGTCATTTCAAGCGTGGCATGTGAGGTTTTGATTATTTTGGTCTTTTTACTGCATATATATATATGGGAAAAAATATCATTACAGATCTTGATTGGCTCTATTGCAGAAATAGTGACTTCATTATTATTTTGGAAACATGACTTTTAAATATAGATGTGGATTGAAGAAACATATGACAGTGGTGGATGTTAATGATTACAGATTGGGAATGAGTGTTGTTGTTGACTTTTATGAAATGCAAAATGTGCGAATAAAGGGAACAAAACCTCTTACAAATTGTGTGAAATACTTACTGTTCTATAATGGCACTGTGTTGGATATTAATGGACAATGAACTAGTCAAATACACAAGAATTATTACTCAGTCATCTGATTGTTGGTTGATGCATCTATTCTTACTGCAAAATGTTTTATGGATTGCTTGATTAATTTCATGAAAAGTAATCGTTATCCTCCCCTCTCATTATCTCACTTTCTGCTAATTACAAGCCCTTCACATATCCCAGATTGACTGTTTCACTCCTTGTTCTGATATTGATTACAACCAAGAGAATTTCTGTGTTAATTGGATGAAGTGGCAATATCTTGGGTAGATTTTAGTGAGGTTTTATTTGGTTGATTTACAATTGATTTTTGTTATCATTGAGCAGTGACCATTTTTTTTTCTCCCCTTTCATTATATCATATTTTCTCTCAATACAAACCCCTCACGTTTCCCAGAACGTTGTTTCACCCCCCTGCTTGTTGATTAACATTAGAAAAATTTGTATGGTTTGGATTGCATGAGCCTGATACATTCTAAGCCAAATATATTTCTTATTTTTAAGAGTTGTCATGCATGTCTATTTAAAAGACCATTTTCTAATCGATTACACATGCATAATGAGTTTTTATTTATTTATTTTTTTTATTTTTATTTATTTATTTAATTTTTTTTTTTTTTTTTTCAGTCGGAGCAACCATGTTTGAGGAAACAAAGGTAGAGGTAACTGGAACCGAGGCCCAAGAAGGCTTAGGTTCTCTATACATTTTGATGCTGATTCAGAAGAGCTTGGCCAATTGTTTTATGCTGGATCCTTTAATTGGATTGGGCAGGGAATAGTCCAACCTAGTCCTGAAAGGCCTCATTTACAATCCCCTCAAGCCCCTGGTATCCCTGTGCCTCCTCATGTCTCTTTACATCCTGAAGTCCCTGAAAATGATGGGTGGCAGGAGATTGTTCACCTAGCAGTCTCCCAACCCCGTGGCTGGCCCAACTTGACTTTGCCTACTCCTCCACCTTCGAACCCCATTGTCCAAGCTGCCCCTAACCACTCGCCAGTGAAATCCTCCCATGCCAACAAGATATTGAAGACTGAAGCCTACCATGCATTTGTGTTAGCGTCGGAAGTCACTCCTGGATTTCTTGCAGGAGCAGAGCCCGACGCCCATCAGTTTTTATGTCACGATTTGATAAATGGGCGATCAAATGGGTAGAGACTCGAGGAGATATCACTCTAACCCAGGGACTGGATCTGGTACGTAAAGAACAAAGGATTGGAATCCTAACTTCAGCCAGTGGGTCGACTAAAAGATGAGAAGGTGGAAGACTTAGTAAGAAAGGTGAACAAACAGCTCTGGGCAACAGGCTTACAGCGGTTTGTAGGGGAAAAACTCTGAATGCAGGATCCTCCTGGTTCAGAGCTTCAAGAAACTGAAGATAAGACTTGTCTGGATCCTCCAATTCCAAGTCATTTAGCGTTAAGGAAAACACAGGAACCGATTAGAGACTCCGTAACTATTACAGTGGTCCATGACAACATCATCCTATAATAGTTACAGCTCGACTGGATCCTCCAATTCCGAGTTGCTCTAACACAGTGTAAACAAAGACATGAAAGAAACTGGCATTCATAAGGCAAGAGGTCTCAAAAGTCCATACATAACCAGAGTATCAGTGCTTCATTAAAGATTTACAACTGGGAGCTCTGCTCAACCATCGATCCCTTGAAAAATATCAAAACTAAGTATATATACTCCTAAAACATTTGCCCAACAGAGGCATCTTAGACTTTCAGGATGAGGCGTCTCTTCAATCAAATCTGGCCTGCACTCCTCTGTCATACGCCACCTTAACTCTGCATGGCTCATGCTAAGGGGTAGTTGAGCCCTTAAATGCCAAACTAGCGTGCGCAGACTTCCCTGGTGAGTCGAGGACGTCGGCATGGCTCTTGTGGGAAATCCAGTATAGAGGACCATCTCGGGCAGGCTTCCTGCCGGGACATCCATACTTTGCAATTAATGAGTGAGGCGAGGCTTCAACCACCCTCTCTCTTCTTCATTCACTCCGAGCAGGTATCAGGATGGAGATCAAGTTGAACTGGCACCTGGAGAACACAACGATCCCTTCTGCAGCTAAACTCGGTGCTTCGGCCTTTTGTGCAGCTCTTTCTATTACCCCCAAGTGACCACGGGCTGTGACCTTGTGCCTATCTTCAAAGGCGCTTTCGACACCTCCCGTCTCGCGGCTGGGAGGAGGCTAGTCCTCGATCTTCAAAGTCGTGAGGGGCGAGGAAGGCGAGGAGCCTAATCGTGCACCACGTGCCCCTCTGGATGGACGACCGAGATCATCTCGGTAATACTGTGGGCCCGGGTCCTCACAACCTTGCAACCTCGCAACCTCGCTGGTTGAACCGTCGAGTTTTCACCCTCCTATTTCACGAGTCCCCAAGATGCGAGAATTCACCGGAAAGCTGACTTTATCTCCAGCCAACGCGTGTCCACCCGTCGACCACGTGGTCCCACCTTATTCTCTGCCACACGTTCACACGAACCTCGACACTTCGCAACTCACAAATCCTAATGCCAATACCTCGGGACTTCTCGCAGCGAGATCCCGAGGGCTTCTGCCACCTGTATTCCACTTCGCCGCTTTGTTATGGCCACCTGTCCTCCAACGGTCGAAATCTCACAGCCTCGCAACCTCGCGATCCTCGCGACCAATTCCTTGGGTATTTTCTTACAAGACTCCGATGCATGATCCCACGTGCGGATCCAACGGTTCTCCTCTTCTCACTCCTCGCGCCTTCGCGACTTGGAGTACCAAATGTTTGGGCCTTTACCCTGTGAACTTCTGAGTTCGCGAGATCTCTCGATCTCCGACACCTATCCTTGTCAGATGGACGGCTCCAATATTCTCGCCACTTCGCCGCTCGTGAAGTCGAAAGACTTATTCTTCCAACCTCCGATGCCCGAGTCCCCGATGTGGGTAATCTCATGACAAGCATCCACTCCCGAACCAACAGTCCAAATCTGTTCTTCTGCCGATCCGACGGCTGACACCGTTCACCTCTTTAAAACTTCTGCGCTATACTTGGCGTGACTCGACTGACTGCAATTACCCATCAACCGTTGATCTGCTTCGCAAAATAGACCTTGGACGCCGCCGACGACATCTTGCCCGCTCGCTTGACCTGCTACCTGGAAAAACAAGGATTCTCTTGTGCTGCGCTTGATTATTTCGTGCAACTTGTAGACCCGAATGCTCTTGAGCCCATGACAAGAATTATCGCTAACATTTGGCTCCATGGGGGATAGAGTTGTCCCCGTGATGCTCTAAGGACTCATTCCGCAGCTTCAGTTCCTTACTGTTGGGCTATGGAGTCAAGCTCAAAACATCCCGCTTCTGAAAATATAGGCCGAAACAATAAAGCAAAACAAAACAAACGCTACGTGCTCAAAGGAGCTTATTTATATATAGTCCTAATGCTAATAAAACATCTTACATGGGCTAGGTGAAAGAAAACTTCCACCATAGCCATCCAAGCAACTTCCTAGATAGAAGCTCCTTCCTTCTGTCAATGATCATCAGCAGATGGTGTAGCTGTGACAATAGAACGGTTACACTCATCAAATCCTCCTTACAGGCTGGAGTTGAGATGAAATAGGGCAGCTCCAAGGCATAGGAGAAATGCTACTCCATGTATTTGCTGACAGGGTCATCGAATGAGTGGCCATTTCCAAGAAATTGGTGAAATACAACCTCTTCTGCCACACATTTGTTCACACGCGGCCGAATGTCTCTGACAAGCACAGGTGAGTGGAAAACTGTCGTAGGCTCACTGATCTCGGGTGGTGGCTGCTCGCTGACTGGCTCTAGATAGAAAAAGAAATGCATGCTCAGCCGTTCCTCTGGTTCCTCCTCCTCTTTTCTGTGTACTTCCCCATCTTGTGAAATGGGAACGGTCTCCCGATCCTTCTCTTCAAACCCAAATGTAAATACATCATGGGAAATGTCATGAAGGAAGAAAGAGCAATCCTCTTCTACAACGGATTCTTCGTTTAAATCTGAGACATCATGCTCATCGGGGGCAGATGCTAATGCATCCAAGAAGTCTTCAATAATCTTTTCAAAAGGGCTACTTAGATCATCTGCCTCGGAGACTGGAAAATCCTCTTCGCTGTCTTTAGATTCCAATCTTGCACATGGGGGAGTGGGGAATATCGCCTGCTCCACTAGTTCACTCAGGGAATCCTCTTCCCCCTTTGGATATTCATCGCTTTCATAACCCACCTCAGATGTAGACGAACAGGGAGGAGAAAGGAATGATTCCTGATCCAGGTCGTCAGGATTATCCTCACAACCTATGTCAGAAATAAATTCATTTTGTACAGAGTTGTGGTATCCCTCACCACAGTTATTGCAAATTAACTCGGAGGGATAAAAAACCTGACAATAGGTGATGAAAGTTGCATGAAACTCAGAGAGTGAAGAAATTCTAGCAGGGGGTAAAGAATGATACCATTTACGTGCATCCCCTGCTAACGAGATCATGAACATCTTAAGTAATACATCCTCATGATGTATCTCCCACTGACGCATGAGTTCATGAAACTCACTGAGGTGCTGAGCAGGGTTGTCCTCTCCACATTTTCCAAAAATGGGAAAATAATCGCCCCATTCATTCAGAGAGGGGACAACATTAGGAAAACCAGGAATAGCAGAAAAATTAAAAGGAGCAAACCGGCGAGCAAGGATTTTCTCCATATCAAATCAGTGGAGTCGCCAATTGATCCTTGAATCATGGAGTCGCCAGGTGAAAGATGCGCAGCTTCGAATGTGTCTGGTCCTTGTTCACCATCAAAGGCCAGATCCTAACATGTTATTACCCCAGGAAGCTTCTCAGGCTGAGAAAGCAGCTGCTGGAACCTTCTCGAGAAATCTCCTCTGGGTCAGCTTTCAGGTGTGT
>JZKD02S0105922.1:0-14191 GCA_000966675.3 Picea glauca | reverse complement strand
GACTTCTCGCAGCGAGATCCCGAGGGCTTCTGCCACCTGTATTCCACTTCACCGCTTTGTTATGGCCACCTGTCCTCCAATGGTCAAAATCTCGCAACCTCGCAACCTCGCGATCCTCGCGACCAATTCCTTGGGTATTTTCTTACGAGACTCCGATGCTCGATCCCACGTGAGGATCCAACGGTTCTCCTCTTCTCACTCCTCGCGCCTTCGCGACTTGGAGTACCAAATGTTTGGGCCTTTACCCTACGAACTTCTGAGTTCGCGAGATCTCTCGATCTTCGACACCTGTCCTTCTCAGATGGACGGCTCCAATCTTCTCGCCACTTCGCCGCTCGTGAAGTCTAAAGACTTATTCTTCCAACCTCCATTGCCTGAGTCCCCGATGTGGGTAATCTCGTGACAAGCGTCCGCTCCCGAACCAACAGTCCAGATCTGTTCTTCTGCCGATCCGACGGCTGACATCGTTCACCTCTTTAAAATTCTGCGCTACACTTGGCGTGACTCGGTTGACTGCAATTACCCACCGACCATTGATCTGCTTCGCAAAATAGACCTTGGAATCCGCTGACGACATCTTGCCGGCTCGCTTGACCTGCTACTTGGAAAAGCATGGATTCTCCTGTGCTGCGCTTGATTATTTCGTGCAACTTGCAGACCCGAATGCTCTTGAGCCCATGACAAGAATTATCGCTAACAATTTGATAAAGGAAAATCTACTTCTGCCTCTTCCTCACCCTCCGATGATTCTGACAATTCCGTGTCTTCACGGATGCATTTGAGGGATGGTTGTTCCCACGTGATCAGTGAGATAAAGCCTAAAGGCTATGCCCAACCCAAGGCAAATTTGGGAAAATCAAGAGGTGACAACAATAACCAAGGAAGGGTTGCATCATAGACTGGAAAATATGGCTTTTGAATTTTATGTTATCTATTGTTTATGACAGTTGACTTCATGGATTTTGGACAACATGTTTTATTTTGGATATATGAATATTATTTTGAAATATTTTCAAATTTTATGAGCTAAAATTGTCAAAAGTAAATATGTTGAGGGGAGGCACAAGGTGTTGTGTTTTCTTAACAAATCGATTCTGTTATAGCTGTTATGATTGTTATGAACTAAAAGGAGTCACAAGGGGTCCCACCTACTAGTTATTATTTATTTATGACCCTATTATGATTATTACTTCCCCCCCCTAACTAAATTTAGTTGAGTCTTTAGTTAGCTTAACTAATTAATTGGTTCAACTACTCCAACCAATTTTTATTTGTTAAAAGCAAAAGGAAGGGGAGGAACAAAGGAGGATAGAAGCATAAGCATGCTAAGGTTTTCTCTTTGAGTTTATGTTGAGACAATTCAGTTTTCATCACTCATATATTCATCATAGCCTAATTTTCTTTTATGATAGCAGGGTCTTATTGTAGACAACAATATCCAGGGCTGAATCAAATCATTCAGACACTTGTTCTTCAGAGGTGTTGATCTATCTTTTATAGTCTGTGTAGACTTGTCTGTTTGTGAATTAGTTTTCATGACTGACAAAGGCTATTGTGCAGAGTCGAGTGGGAAACAATCTGTGGCAAGCTGATCCAAATTTTAGAGTTCAGTTTTGGTTTTCTGTGAGAGGTCCTTTTGTATGTTCCATCGGGGATGTCTAAGTTTGACTTTGGTCCAAGATTTCTGTATGAGATTTTGTAAAGAAAATGACTCTTTGGTGAATTGGAATGAAATAAAGGATTGCTTTATGTCTCAATTTTCTTGATTATCATCTTGGTGTCTTTACTTCTGTTCTTATATTTATTTCAACAATTGATATATTCAGAAAATACATAAAAGTGAATTTCCAACAAACTTTTTGTTGATAAAAGACTAGCCTAAGCACTCGTAATTAATACTTGTGAGTTAGGATATATTTATTTTTGGCTATAAACATAGGGTGATATTCCTGTCTACTTTACTTTAACCAAGTAAAGTATCAAAATGCTTGAGTAAGATCAATTCATATCTTTTCCTTAACACACTTGTCACCCATTCCCTTAGTTGCACCAATAAATTCCAAAATTTAATTTAATTGTAAGTCACTTTCCCTCACATCTCCTAAAAGCACTCCTTAAATCACTCCTAGTGCCTTTTATTCCTTTATTCCCAATTTATGACTGACACCTTTCTAAATCTGTGTTGAGTTAAAAATGAGATTCTTCTCTAGTTAACTAGACTCTAGATTCCCCTCTATGCTTACACATTCTTTTTATATTTATTTTCTTTCTTACCTTAATTTCCAATTTAGTATTTCTTACACATAATCATATAATAAAATCTTTAGATAAAATATTTCTCTTTTAAATCTCAACTTGATTTTGTTTTGTTCATCCCCTTTTTATTAATTTATTAGTTTTTAGTCTTCGTACCCTATTTAGTCTTAGGCTTAATTTTTAAACTAGGTTTATAAAGTTTAAGGGGATTTTATATTTAATAAAAATGACTCATTTAATAATTATTTTAAGTCTGACCATGTAATTTTTTTTTTCTAGGCACCTAGGTTCATTGACTCACCTTTATTAAAAATCGTGACGTGTCCTTCAAGACACACTCTGTGCTCCAAGGGTGCCACTCGCCTTTGACTAATTTTGGTAGTTGTCCAACCCTTGAAGTCAATACTCCATCAGGCGACCTTGTGAGAGAATAAGGGCCTCTAAAGAATAAGTACTTTGCCTTATTGCACACCCTTTAGAATATTTGTGAGCGACTGTCTCAGTCTTCCCTCATGGCATCGTGGATCTCTTGAACTAGGTAATCGTTAACCTACAATTCGAGCCATGCCGGGAGTGCTAGTAAGCCATGGTAGGGATGCTGCCATACCTCTCCCTCAATACCGTGTTGCTGTGCATGGCCCCTTTACTCCTTATGTGAGTCTGATTAGAAAGAAATCATCATCCTGCATCCATCAACGAAACACTGTCAACGATCCATAAACAACATCATAATATACCCGATCACATGTCACAGATGCATAAACAAAAGTATCCAAACCATATATAGTCCACTCCCTGACTCGATCCAGAGTCGAAGGAGGTCCATTGATGCCATCAACATCCTTAATCAGTCAAGTGTCCTGCACACACATGAGAAACCCGTCAATAGCACCTGTCTATACATAGATATCAAATGACATAACATCATAATCCAAGAACATCATCATCATAACCCATAAGCGAAACAAACAACAATATACAAAACCAGATCACTTTCACACAATTGTCCTCAAAGAATAAGTCAAATCACGTGTGTGCAAGATCGAGATGTTACATGTTCTCTCATTATTACTATCCATTTATTTCATTATTATTGCATTTATGCTTTTACATATTTTAAAGATTTCTCTTATCATTAATACAAAGTGTACTCCTACTAGATTAATACAAAATGATATACATATAATTAGGTATGATGACATATGTGTAATTTCTTTTTAATAGTAATTTTGAATTTATTTTTAAATGAAAATAAATTAGTAAATATATAGTTAAATATGAAAAACAAAATGATATAGACGTGTGTGTGTATCTCTTTTAATAATGATTTTGAATTTTTCTTTAATAAAGAAAAATAATAATTATAGCAAATTGACAGTGGTTTTATAGTAAATTGACAATTGGTGGGACACTCTAGCTAGTTCAATGATCCCATCTAGGTACACAATTTCCAAATTTACTTGGTAGGGACTAAGATGCCATGCAACCCTTGTTTTTTATAATGTAGTTTCAATTTCTTTCTATATTAATGATATTTTTTATAATGTAGTTTCAATATATTTATATATATATACATACAGATTAATGATTGATTTTGTTTTATATTTTAGTTCCAATTTCAAGTTGCCTATATAAAGCCTCTCAAGTTTTTGATGTAGTTGAAACTATGCCTCATTTGTAATCACTATATCAAAACTTCCATATCCACTGCGACCAAATTGCTTGAAAATCGTCTGGACTCTCTCTCTAAACTTGGTGGCTTTCTTTCTCAATGTGTCCATTCCAATGGTTTTTCCTGCTAAATATAGATAACAAGCCGACAAGAACTAAGATTTGTTGTTGTCTCCATGGGGATATCAGACTCTTGATTTGGGATCCATATTACTAAATTTCCTTCTATGTTTGTAACATGTAACAGATGCTTTCAAAAGCAATTAATACCATACCGTAGTCAAGGAGTGTAAAAGTATACATAGAGACGAATTGGTTTGGAACCGATGCTCCAAGATAAAACACCATTGAAGTATACTATATTAAAAGGTAAAAATATAGTTACAATAGTTACAAATAAGTTACAGAGGTTAGTATAACTTACCAACTCATGTAACTGTAGATCAATTAGTTAAGGATGTGATTAGATTATTTTCCTTAACACTCCCCCTTAATTACATCTGGTAATAACATTAACTAAAACTATCACTAGCTTCCCTTGGACTAATATTTCTTCTCATATTTACAATGCATTAGAATCCCCCTTAATTATAACTTAACACTCCCCCTTAAACATAACTTGTTCCTTACCATCTCACATTCTGAGATTACAACATCTCACATTCCCCTTTTTAATCGAATATCTAACTTCTAAGTTTCAACATCAAGCTAGCATACGAGTACACCTGACACCCTCGTACCTACTCTATTGTTTCATTCCATAACTTTATGCCACATTCTCTCTATGCATGAGAGAGATGCACCATGCGCTACAATGCTACCTATATTCTTGAATAACAGGGATTACAACAAACTTGAGAAGATCAACTTGCCTATGGATAGAAAATAACAAGAAGAACCAAAAACTCTCTGTGGTGTCGGGTACAATCTATCATGCACCCCAAATTACAACATTTCATGTATCAGGGTAGTCATCTTGCTCCATTTTCGAGTTCTTATATTTGTTAGTGACTAAAAACCATTTTTTTTTGCATTCAGTCTCAACGCATTTCTCTACATCTTCTTCACTCCACTTCATTTTTGTTTATCAGTTCATTTCTTTCTTTTATTCTTCTTGCAATGATCTATCGATCCTACCATTATCACTCCTCTTTCATGACAACTTTTCTTTCTTCACGCTCTTACACATCAATTCAATTTCGACCCAAATCGATTCAGCCTCTCCAAAGCCACTTTCTTCCTCTTGCCATACTTCATCATGAGTCTTTTGTCTTCTATTGCTTATGTCTTCTGCTTTCATAATTTTTTTCTTGATATCTTCTTCTTCGTTGCTGTTTGTTTTGTTATGTCTGGTACTCAATGATTCCTATAAATAAAACTCGTCTATTGTCGGAATGGACAGTTCCAACACAGACTCTCAAAATGCGTGACAATAGTTGGCCAAATTAAACGCCACTACAATAATTACTCACTTTTCTTCTACTTAGACTTATAACAAATGACATGATATACTTGTTAAAACATCTTAAGATGACTTCATAAACTAAATTGAGGTGTCAGGTAACACCAAACATGCACCTCCAACTTCTCAAACCAACAACTTTTACATAACTTCTTCAAAACTTCTTGATCCGTTATCTTTTCATCGATGACAATACATAAATTGCATTAAGAGTATGAATCAAAGCTTATGTGAAACTTTAATTAAATAAGGAATAAATATGGAGAAAAGGAGAGAAATGAGACAATAACACAATAGCTTGATAACAAATTTTGTCTAAAATGGACTACATATCCAAGATCTGCTTCAAAGTGGAGAGGCTCTATATTATTCTCAGCAATAAAATTGAGATAAATACATCATTATACCTCAAGCCTGAAAATAACCTTCTGATTTGTTTCCTAGATGCAAAAATGTACATCACTAGTGGACTTGTGGCGAGAAAACATGCAGAAATGACTATCAAATCATGAAATTCAGAAATTTCTCATCCCAGACCCTCCCGAGCTCTTCACCTCGTAAAGAATGTAGACAACCTACAATAAATGCTCCTATACTTCACATGAAATTATGTGCATGAATTGTACCTGGGTACAGACCCCCGAACTTTGGAAGCAGTATGGTTTAATAATAAAAATCTGTGCAGACCTTACAACAAGGCCCGTAACCTGATCGATTGTTTGTTGGGTAATAAAAGTATACAATTGGGGAGGTCTTGGGATCAAGCCCGTGAGCCTCCCATTTTTGGCCATTCGTTATAACACGTATCAATGAAACTATTTTAATATAGTATATTACTATACTATATAACTAAGTAGTTCTAGAATCGTCGAACCTTCCCTCCATATATAAGATTTGACCTCTGTAGGATCTAGTCTCGTTCGAATGTCATGGGATATAGCCACTAGATATGGTACTAACCACTAGATTTTGTGGAGTATGGATTTCGATAGACTTAAATGTGTCGTCGAGTTTTTGGGTCGTCGATTGGTGGTGCATCCAGATATGGGGGCCACTGACCGGTCTGGCGCTAGATTTGGTGTCGACCGACTTGGCGATCATATATATATATATATATTGATTTTTCTGTGCCCAACCCTCATTGGGCATTTTTGGGGTGACACGTGGCATCCATTTATTGGGCTACGTGGTGTCCTTTCATTTTCTGATCCTTCCCAGTCAGGTTCCAACTATTGCACTATCAAGGGGGCCACATGGCGACCCTTAGGTGGTGCCACATGGCATCACCTGGGGGTGCCACGTGGTACTCACCAATAGGTCCAAATAGCCACCCAAAAGGCCAAATCCATCTGCCACATGTCATCTCTTGGAGGTGCCACATAAAAATGTTGACTTCACCCTGGTAAATATTGTTGACGTCACCTGTACAGATGATGACATTACCATTGACTTTGACTAGGGTTGACTTCCAACTTTGACCAACCATATCTTCTTCGATCTAGCTCCGTTTGAGGTGTCATTTGCACCGTTGGAAATCTTGCAACGAGGACTTCGACTTGGCGCTATTTTTGTTGAGATTCAAGGACTTTGATTTTTTTTTTTCCATTTTAGATCCTCTTGGATCATTCCTCCCCATTAAGAATCTTTTGGACCTCCAAAAGCCTCATCAGTCACCAGGCAGGTGAGGGAATTTATCCCTTACTTTCTCTTTCTCTATCCACCATGCTTTACTTGGATGTATTCCCTTCAGGCCCACTCGAAGGTCACCCATGCATGAAGTCCTCATCCTTCTTTCCATGATGATATATTTTGTTAAATCGTCCAAGTATTCATGAGAAAACTCATCCACTGACGGTACTGAAACACTCTCCTGCTGATCCATAATCATTGGAGGCTCATAAAGTTTCATGTTTACAACTGAGTATATATGCATATTTGGTGGTATATCTCGAAAGGCATTGGCGCCAATTCTCTCCAAGATGGTGAAGAGTGCATGATGCATACAATGTATCTGATCATCCCACAACTTGGGATGTTTATTGTGGTAATTATGAAGCAAATGAACCATTCTTATGCTTGCAACCTCTGTTTGATCGTCGGTTTGTGGATGGAAAGCAATCCTCCTCTTCATCTTGGTGTCCACCATTCTCTACATAAAATTCCCAAGGAATCAAATGTCTTGATCCAAGATAATGGATGTGGACAGTCCAAAGTGGACCCATACATGCTAAAAGAAAAGATGAGAAATTAGCTCAGCAATGATCTTGCTAAACCTATACACTACTACATACAAGTAGTCCTGACCCATTTTTGTCATAGACAACCCCCCTACAAAATCCAAGGAGATACTTTTCTAGGGATGAGAAGGATCAAGGAATGGTGTGTACAGCCCCAATTTTCTATTAGTGGGCTTAAAAATGCACATCACACACCCCTTTACAATCATGGTTACAATTAAATTCATTTGAAGAAAACATAACCTCAACAAATACATTACAATCCTCTCGACCCCAAAATTCCCAAATACAAGAGAAGTGTAAGCTTCTCCAATTACATGCATTTTCACAATGGTAGGAATACAAGGTTTACCCAAATGGTAGAATCGTTTTTCCTGCAACCTAAATTTTTTTACCTGCAAGCCATGGATTATCCTCTAAAATACATCTTTGAAGACTTCGTCAATAACATATTTTCCAACATATATAACATGAACATTCTTCAAAACAATATATGCAAAACTAGGAGGTATAAAAAGTATCACTGCTCTCATGGCATCTACATTGGTACTTGCAATATTTAATGGTTGTTGAAGGTCCGGTAGAGATAGTATTTGACTTGACTCTAATTTTCACCCACTTCTTTGATTTCTTTACCAATACTAAAAATAAATCTTGCGTCATCCTTGAAAAAATAAATATCACTAATTGAAATAATACGAATTGGCTTCTCCTTGGCTTTTCACTTCTTCGTGGCTTCTCAACTTTTCCCATATTCTCTAGTCTTCAAAACTTCTCACTTCTTCGTGGCTTGTCGACTTCCGAGGTATTCAATCTCCGCGGCTTGTCACGAATTCTTCATGTTTATATTGTTTCCATGTCCTCAATAATACACTTCACTTTCACCTTTTGTCGTATTTTGACTTGCTCCCATTTGCTTAATAATGCTGGAATGTTGTCCACAAAATGGATCAGCGTCAGTGATACTTTCTCTTCAACTCGGAATATGATTGTACCTTTTCTTAAACGAGTGTTATCCACTTCCCCTCATACAAACATCCACCACGAAGCTCTATTGTACATTTCAGAAGCACTCACTTCATTCTCTTCAATCTCGTTCTCCATGCTGCTCACTCCATCTTCTTCACTACCTTCTCTACTGCCCTTTTCTTGGATTTATAACTCTTTTAAAATCACATAACCCAAATCTCATGCAATTCGATGACATAAAACATTTATTTTTACTTCCTTATAAATACAAAAGTAAATCTCAAGACCACTTTGAAATTAAAATAAACAACTTCTTTTTATACGACATATTTTAGAATTGAAATAAAACACTTCATTTATTTATTTAAAATTAAAATAATGAAGAACCTAACCTCCTTTAAAATAATACTATTTTTTTTTATTTAAATAATGCAGTCTTACACACTTCTTCCTCTTTATCGTTCCATGTTTCCTCATTTCTTTCAGGGGTTTTTAGCACGAACAAAACCACCATCTCTTGAATGCAACCAAAATTGTCCATGTTCTCGTTTGCCTCTCTTCTCTCTTCTCATAATTCTTGTTTATTTTCTCAACAACCTTCTTGCTCCATGATTATTTGGGAATGAGCCTATCTTGCATCCTTTCTCAACACTCTTCTTTCTCCATGAATATCGTACATTCTCTCTTACACCAGGACAACAAAAAACCTCTCTTACATTACTCTCATACCCTCCATATTCTTGGGCACCTAGGTCCTCCCATGATAGAGTGAGGCCCAATCCCACTCTGATACCATGTAAAAGTATATGCAGAGATGAATTGGTTCGGAAATTATGCTCGGACACAGAACACCATTTAACTATACTACATTAAAAGGAAAAAATATAGTTACAATAGTTAGAAATAAGTTATAGAGGTTAGTATAACTTACCAACTCTTGTAGCCATATATCAATTAGTTAAGTATGTAGTTAGCTTATTTTCCTTAACAAGGAGGATAAAGGATCGATCGAGGAAGATGTTTTAAAAAACATAGGAGATTCAAAAAGGTTCTCTAGTCACAAATATTATTCTTATATTGTAGAGATTGTATCACACATAATGTTGCTATCACATATTCTTATTCTCTTGTCATTCTCTTGTCCGAAAATGGAAGAATTAATCACATATAATTCTTCTAGAGGAGAAGGAAGTAAGAGATGATGCAGAAAAAAAAACTTCGTAGGCAGGGGTACATATAATTTCCATGAGAAATCTTATCTCCAGTGTGTCTATTGTGGAAAGAATGGGTGACATGAAGCAAATACATGTCGAATCCCATGGGAGAAGATCAAAGAAAAACATGATTAGAAAGCCTAGGAAAGGTAAAGCCCCTAAATCTACTCATTATATTTTTTCCCATTGCAATATTGGAGTAATTGAATATTTGTTTAACACTTCATTTTATTCTTGGAGAGATGCATGGATGCTTGACGTAGGTGCAACATGCCACATGACCTTCTAGAGAGACTTATTTGAATATTTCAATGACAATATAGATGGTATAGTCTATTTTGCAGAAAAATCAAGTCTCAAACCTTCGGGAATTGGCACCGTTTGGATTAAATTGCCTAGATTCCAAAATTTTCTCTTGCGTGATGTGTTATATCTTCTTGAGTTGTGAAGGAACATGTTGTCTCTTGAGCACATTCAACAACAAGGCCACTCTATTCATATCTTCGGTGGAAAATTTTAAATAAAAAAGGCTTCCAACAACATGGTAGTTATGACAAGAGTGGAGGATGAAAGATTGTTGAAGTTGAAAGGGGAATCTTCTCATGCACAAAATTTTTCATACCTCTCTCACCATGATGAAAATACATTGCCATCTAGTCTCTTATGACATGCTATGTTTGGAAACTAATTATTATAGTCTTCATTTGTTATCAAAGAATGGTGTTTCTGGTTTACTCACTATTCCTATGAAGTTGAAGCAATGTGATGCTTGTATCCTTCGAAAACACAAAAACAATCATTTCATGATTCTACTTCAAGAGCACGTAGAAAAATAGAGTTGATACATTCTAATTTGTGTGGTCCCATGCCTCTTCCATTTACTAATAGAAATAAATATATAATGAATTTTGTTGATGACTACACCATGATGTGTTGGGTGTATTTGTTGAAATCAAAAACTTAAGCTTTTGAAACTTAATTTTTTTTTCATCTATGGATTGAAAATGAATCTCAATCACATATTGGCACTCTTCATATTGACAATGGAAGAGAATATACATATAATGATTTTGAAAATTATCTTCGCCAACATGGGATCAAGCATCAAACCATTTTTCCATACAATCCTCAACAAAATGGTGTAGCTGGAAGAATGAACATGACTCTCTTAAAGATGGTTAATTCCATGATGTTTTAAAAAAATGTGAAGTGGATATTTTGGGATGATACAACTTAGGTAGTATATGTGAAAAATAGGTATCCATCTCATACTCTTGGAAATAGGACTTGTTATCTCACAAGTTGTAGGTTGGGAAAATCCCGACCCAACCACCAATTGGCGACAACTAGGAGGGAACCTACCCATTGTCACCTTAGGTAGGTGTCCCCGTCATTTTAGAGGTGAGGTATTCACTTCAAGGGATCAATCCCGATGGCCCTAGGGGAAATTGAGACGAAAATTGATAAGTATGAGTGGATGTCCCTAGAGGTCAATTCTATATGGTAGGAAAATATTGGGAAAGAGTCTTGGGAAGTTTCAAGGGTTTCCAAATGAGTTGAGTGATCTTCCAAGTGTGAATACCTACCTGAGACACAAGGAAAACAATGCATATAATGTGATATGTTAGTTGGAAAAGAAATTTAATCTTGTTGTCCCTAATTTCAGAAAATATGAATGATATATATCAGCTTAATAAAGATAAAAAAGGCTGCAATATAAGTGCTAAGCATATGATAAAATAGACAAGAGGTAAGCTAGTGAAAGCTATCTCAACTCACCAGTGACTAAGCAATAAATTTAACACAAAAAGTAAGACTGAAATACAAGGTTGCTGCAGTGAATTTTATCAGCCTTATGGATGTAGCAAACCAATCATTAAAACAAAAAAATCAACCACAATAAACCACCTCTAACTAGCCCAATAGGTGCGCTAGGCTTAATACATAATTAGGGTAAAGTTAGGGCTAAATCCTAGGGTTAGTTTAGAAGTTATTAAGCATTAGAAGGTTAATTTTCTACAACCCTAATGGCTGTAGGTTAGTTTTTTAAAAACATAAATAAGTTGTGGTTGAAAGGGGACGCCTCAATGAGGCAAGGGAGACAAAGGCTCAAGGAACACCTTCCCAAAGAGACAAATTTAAAACTTGAAATTTGTACGTTTACCAAGGCAACAATTTATTTCTCCAATGCGACAAGTAAATGACTAGTGCCTTCAATAATTGGGGTAATGGAGTCAAACAAATAAAGAACTAGAGCTATTTTTGAAATATTGTAACTTCGAAGAATATTATACCTAAGAGAGTGTGTTGAATAATATTGTTATATTATATTTATTAATTAGGCCCTATTGTGCCTTTGTAAAAGTCAACTTTATTGTGCATTGACAATTAAATGTAAATTAAGAGGTTAAAGTGACAGGTCAGACCAGACCTAATTTTAGGTTGTCCAGACCACTATTTATAAGGGAGGCCAAAGCCTCATTTTCACACACACACCAACTAGCTCTGTAGTGTGCAAGTCTTGGAGGAGAACATACTGCAACTAGGTGTGCCATCAAGGAGGGTTCTTGGTCTATGTCTTGGTATCTATTGGTTAAGTAGTGCGCTAATATTTCCTAGTGAAGGAGTAGAGGAGGATCTTTTGATTTGTTTTCGGTCTATCTATATTGAGGAATTTTTTGCTTGGTTTTCTTCCATATGAGGGCTTCCCAGGATAATCTGTGTGTCTCTATTGTTTCTGTGATTGCCTCTCTTTCAATGATTTTATTTATGCAACTAATGTGCTAAATAATTATAATAATAAAGAAGAACCATAAATGCTAGATGTATAATTAAAACATCAGCATGGAATTAGAGAAGGCATGAAAGAGACCAATTCACAGATTATAAATAAGTAGCTGGCCTCAACACACCCTCTCCCAAATTCAATTTTCAATGTTGCAGCTGCCACAAAATTAGGGTTTCTGCATAAACCCTAAGAGTGACGTTTTTACCTTTTTTGGATGACGTTGGTGAAACCAAGACCATCTAGGAGCTCTCCCTAGGAGGGTGCATCTAGTCCCTGGATCAGAATTCCAAAATTTGAATTTTGAGGAATTAGGGTTTCCTCATCAACCTTAGGTTGCAGTTGCAGTACCGGTTGCAGTTGCAGTTTCATCATCAATTACATTTGCAGTGCCAGTTCCTTCATGCCAGTTCCATTCCAATTGCAGTGCCAACACCAGTTGTATCATAATGATGGGACTAATTTTTTATTTTCTTAGTGCGCCTTACCCTAGCAAGTCACCCACTACCTTTAGATTACAAGTTGGAGCACCTTTGAAGTTTTTAAAGGTCCGTTATTGCTTTCCGTTGCTGCTGGATGGTGCAACTACCTGTCGATACTGTCATAGGTATGTACTTACATATATTTAAACTGTATCATTATCTTAAGGGTATTTTCAAGAGAAGGGATCTTTTGTCCAAACAACAATTGTAGATCCAAAAGGATCTCATATCCAACACATTAAGAGGAATAATGCACTCCAGGTTTGATTATTTTGATATGCATCTATTTGTTATGACATTATTTTGATCTTATGAACATTATGCTGTATTTTTATCTATTGAAGTTATGACTATCATACTAATGATTGGTCAAAATTAAAGTCAAGGTATTAGATTGATTAAAGTTGAGATTATAGAGTTTGTTCTCTAACTTATATTTATGTCAAGAAAGCATATTATCTTAGTATAAAGGACAATTTGAAGAGAATACTTGTCATATTGAGTGAAGGAGACTCGGAAGAAAATCAACAACACTCGTTCTTGAGGACAAGACTCCAGGTTCTAGGTTTGATTGATTAGATTGATAAGATTCAAAATTGCACATATCAAGTTTGATAATTGCCACATTACAAGTAAACATTATAGTTGTGATAAAAAATCTTTGAATTTTATTATTATTGAATACTTGGTAGCATTGGAGCACTATTTAGATAAATGCTTATTGTAATTATTTACTAGATATAACTAACATCTCCTCTAGGAGATTTTTTTTGTTTTGTTTCCATATTACCATGGAGAAATGATTGATCACAACACTAGAAGAGTATTGCTCTTGTTTATTATTATTGTATTTCCTACTTTCGACTCTTATTTCAAGAAAGTCACAAGTGATAGCTCTGAAGGAGCTACTGTGATGATTATTCTCGCTATTGTTTTTATTATTATTATAAAGAGTATTATCCTTGTCTACTGTTTCTCCCTTATTGTTCTTGTTCCCGGTAGGTCACAAGTGATAACCTTGAGGGAGATATAGTGACGGTTGTAAGAGGCAACATATTAGATGAGACATAGAGTAGGATATCCAAGTTGTATACATGACCGTATACATCCATGTA
>JZKD02S0105878.1:0-11277 GCA_000966675.3 Picea glauca | reverse complement strand
GTTGATCATATTCTTGTCTCCCAAATGGCTATGGAATGCACAAAAAGGGCCCTTATAGGAGGGTTCCAAAGAAACAAATATATGGATAAAGGACTATGACAATGGATGTAATACCAATGGGGTAGAGAGCATGAATATTTCCCTATTATGACAATGGGTCCTAAGGGTTTCAACACTTACTTTATAAAATTGTTCTGGATAACTTAAATGTTTTGAACAATGGACCATGGTCTGGGGTGCTTCAAAGATGACGATTTATCAATTGAATCCATCTTTTTATCCATTGCGAGGGAGAGTCTCCAAAATTTCAATATGGGTCAAGATTCCATATCTACCTATATAATTCAAAAGTGAAGAAATTTTTTTGGTCATTAGAGTCAAGATGATCTGAATTGGATATTGGAAAATGTTTGTAAATTTTGTAAATAAATATGTTTAATTTATTTTTGTTTTATTTTTTGTCTTCTTGGAAAATTGGAAGTGGAAACAAACAGATGTGATGGTTGGGCTTCCAAAGGTAGAATATAAAAAAAAAGATGGTTATAGCAAAGGAAGGAAAAACTAAGGGAGATGAAAGTAGAAAGGCAAAAGGACAGTAGCAGAATATAAATCTTGAGGAGGGAAGCATGCTTGAGGTTGAGTGGATGAATGAGTTAATGTGCATGTTCACTCTAAGTGAAGGTGTCTCTGAAGCCATCGCCTGCTGCAGATTTTATATTCACAGTGAGTAACAATACGCAAAGTCTATGTATAACTCACTCCTTTGTAATATTCTCTTGAACGTAATAAATCTCCAATGAATGTTGGGTTTCTAGAGTAAAACCTTGTCTCAGATGTGTATTTTTCCTCTATAACATGGTATGTTGTTGTGATTAGTTATGGAGTTATTCATTGAGTTAAGATTCCATTTTAATGTTTGGTCGCTAATTAACCTATCCTATTGTTGAGTGGAAGATAAATTATTTTAAATGTTGCACACTCTTTGGAGGGGCAACATAATTCTATTTCATTGAATTTTACACTAGAGTTGGTAATTAAAAATAGAAAAAAAAAAAATATTCCACAATAGTCATCTGTGTTGGAAAATTGAGTGGACTCTTAGTCCCTCAATTATGTATCAGATGGTATTAGAGAAGGTTTTGAAGGCTTGGAGAACACCTTGATGGTAAACACCCACAACGAGTACCAAAATAGTGGACAATCATTGCTTCCAAGCCTACAGAGAAGTAGAGCACCATCAATGGTGAGGCATCATCGTGAAGAAGATGACAGGGAAGACCCATAGGTCAGATTGGCTCGGTTGGATCAAATCATTGCTTTATTGACAGATTTGGTGACATAACCGCTAGTAATGAAGGGTAAGGAATCAAACTCAACAAAGACCGAGCATGAATAACACAAGATTGGTATGTAAGGTTCCAAAGGTGAGATGCTTGGAAACTAGATTAGTGAAAACAACTTTTCTTCATCTTCTAGTGTCCCTTTCAAAGTTGAAGAAAATCTTGAAATACCCATGTATTATGGACAAACTAATGTCGAGGTGTTGGATAACTAGTTGAAACAATTGGAATTTTACTTTGGTCTTCATCAAGTCCAAGAAAAAAAAAAGATTTATTTTTCCCATTTGAAGATGACTAGACATGCTCTGATATGGTGGGAGATTTATGTGGATGCACTGAGGATAGGAGAGAAGCCCATGGAGGTGAAGTGGGAGGAATTCAAGGAATTATGGAAGTCACAATTTTATCCCATGGGCTACAAAGAGGAGCAAATAATGAAGTGGTGGTACCTTCGGTAAGAATAGGTACAAGGAGTGAAACAATACACTTCAAAGTTTAGGAGGTAGGCCATCCGGTTGGGTATCTCTATGGAAGAGCCAAGAAGACCATGGAGGTGAAATGGGAGGAATTCAAGGAATTATGGAAGTCACACTTTTATCCCATGGGCTACAAAGAGGAACAAATCATGAAGTGGTGGTACCTTCGGTAAGAACAGGGAGAAGGAGTGAAAAAATACACTTCAAAGTTTAGGAGGTAGGCCATCCAGTTGGGTATCTCTATGGAAGATCCAAGAGTGGCGATGAAGTACCTTGGAAGAAATTTCATCCATATTCGAAGACACTTGAACCTTCATGGTGTGAAAATCATAAACAAGGTAAGAAAGAAGACTCTCTACATTGAGTTGGAGTCCAAGAAATGAGAGCATCACATGGGTAAAAAAGAAACCAACAAGAGAAGAGACAAGAATATGACAACCACATCTTAAAACTGGAGGGATCCTAATAGGCATTGTAAAAATTGTGATGTAGATGGACACACGAAAGATAAGTGATGGAAAATTCATCTGTAATTATGTCCAAAGTGGCTAAAGTCCAAGGGGAAAGNATTTTGTAAATAAATATGTTTCATTTTATTTCATTTTATTTTTTGTCTTCTTGGAAAATTGGAAGTGGAAACAAACAGATGTGATGGTTGGGCTTCCAAAGGTAGAATATTAAAAAAATGATGGTTATATCAAAGGAAGGTAAAAATAAGGGAGATGAAAGTAGAAATGGAGAGGGGCAGTAGAAGAAATTAAATCTTGAGGAGGGAATCATGCTTGAGGTTGAGTGGACGAATGAGTTAATGTCCATGTTCACTCTAAGTGAAGGTGTCTCTGAAGCCATCGCCTGCTGCAGATTTTATATTCACAGTGAGTAACAATACACAAAGTCTATTTATAACTCACTCCTTTGTAATATTCTCTTGAACGTAATAAATCTCCAATGAATGTTGGGTTTCTAGAGTAAAACCTTGTCTCAGATGTGTATTTTTCCTCTAGAATATTGTATGTTGTTGTGATTAGTTATGGAGTTATTCATTGAGTTAAGATTCCATTTTAATGTTTGATCACTAATTAACCTATCCTATTGTTGAGTGGAAGATAAATTATTTTAAATGTTGCACAGTATTTGGAGGGGCAACATAATTCTACTTCATTGAATTTTACGCTGGAGTTGGTAATTAAAAATAGAAAAAAAAATTATTCCACAATAGTCATCTGTGTTGGAAAATTGAGTGGACTTGTAGTCCCTCAATTATGTATCAGATGGTATCAGAGCAAGTTTTGAAGGCTTGGAGAACACCTTCATGGTAAAAACCCACAACTAGTACCAAAATAGTGAACAATCATTGCTTCCAGGCCTACAGAGAAGCAGAGCACCATCAATGGTGAGGCCTCATCATGAAGAAGATGACAGTGAAGGCCCATAGGTCAAATTGGATCGGTTGGATCAAATAATTGCTACATTGACAAAGTTGGTGACATAACCGCTAGTACTGAAGGGTAAGGAATCAAACTCAACAGATATTGAGCATGAAGAACACAAGGTTGGTCTGTGAGGTTCCAAAGGCGAGATGCTTGGAAACTAGATTAGTGAAAACAACTTTTCTTCATCTTCTAGTGTCCCTTTCAAAGTTGAAGAAAATTTTGAAATACCCATGTATGATGGACAAACTAATGTCGAGGTGTTGGATAACTAGTTGAAACAATTGGAGTTTTACTTTGGGCTTCATTAAGTCCAAGAAAAAAAAAAAGATTTATTTTGCCCATTTGAAGATGACTAGACATGCTCTGATATGGTGGGAGATTTATGCGGATGCACTGAGGATAGGAGAGAATCCCATGGAGGTGAAATGGAAGGAATTCAAGGAATTATGGAAGTCACAATTTTATCCCATGGGCTACAAAGAGGAACAAATAATGAAGTGGNTATGTTTCATTTTATTTCATTTTATTTTTTGTCTTCTTGGAAAATTGGAAGTGGAAACAAACAGATGTGATGGTTGGGCTTCCAAAGGTAGAATATTAAAACAATGATGGTTATAGAAAAGGAAGGAAAAAATAAGGGAGATGAAAGTAGAAAGGCAGAAGGACAGTAGCAGAAATTAAATCTTGAGGAGGGAAGCATGCTTGAGGTTGAGTGGATGAATGATTTAATGTGCATGTTCACTCTAAGTGAAGGTGTCTCTGAAGCCATCGCCTGCTGCAGATTTTATATTCACAGTGAGTAACAATACGCAAAGTCTATGTATAACTCACTCCTTTGTAATATTCTCTTGAACATAATCAATCTCCAATGAATGTTGGGTTTCTAGAGTAAAACCTTGTCTCAGATGTGTATTTTTCCTCTAGAACATGGTATGTTGTTGTGATTAGTTATGGAGTTATTCATTGAGTTAAGATTCCATTTTAATGTTTGGTTGCTAATTAACCTATCCTATTGTTGAGTGGAAGATAAATTATTTTAAATGTTGCACACTCTTTGGAGGGGCAACATAATTCTACTTCATTGAATTTTACATTGGAGTTGGTAATTAAAAATAGAAAAAAAAAATATTCCACAATAGTCATCTGTATTGGAAAATTGAGTGGACTCTTAGTCCCTCAATTATGTATCAGATGGTATTAGAGCAGGTTTTGAAGGCTTGGAGAACACCTTCATGGTAAACACCCACAACCAGTACCAAAATAGTGGACAATCATTGCTTCCAAGCCTACATAGAAGCATAGCACCATCAATGGTGAGGCATCATCGTGAAGAAGATGACAGGGAAGACCCATAGGTCAGATTGGCTCAGTTGGATCAAATCATTGCTACATTGACAGATTTGGTGACATAACCGCTAGTAATGAAGGGTAAGGAATCAAACTCAACAAAGACTAAGCATGAAGAACACAAGGTTGGTATGTAAGGTCCCAAAGGTGAGATGCTTGGAAACTAGATTAGTGAAAACAACTTTTCTTCATCTTCTAGTGTCCCTTTCAAAGTTGAAGAAAATCTTTAAATACCCATCTATGATGGACAAACTAATGTCGAGGTGTTGGATAACTAGTTGAAACAATTGGAATTTTACTTTGGTCCTCATCAAGTCCAAGAAAAAAAAAAGATTTATTTTGCCCATTTGAAGATGACTAGACATGCTCTGATATGGTGGGAGATTTATGTGGATGCACTGAGGATAGGAGAGAAGCCCATGGAGGTGAAATGGGAGGAATTCAAGGAATTATGGAAGTCACAATTTTATCCCACGGGCTACAAGGAGGAGAAAATCATGAAGTGGTGGTACCTTCGGTAAGAATAGGGACAAGGAGTGAAAAAATACACTTCAAAGTTTAGGAGGTATGCCATCCAGTTGGGTATCTCTATGGAAGAGCCAAGAAGCCCATGGAGGTGAAATGGGAGGAATTCAAGGAATTATGGAAGTCACAATTTTATCCCATGGGCTACAAAGAGGAACAAATCATGAAGTGGTGGTACCTTCNTATGTTTCATTTTATTTCATTTTATTTTTTGTCTTCTTGGAAAATTGGAAGTGGAAACAAACAGATGTGATGGTTGGGCTTCCAAAGGTAGAATATTAAAACAATGATGGTTATATCATAGGAAGGTAAAAATAAGGGAGATGAAAGTAGAAAGAGAGAGGGACAGTAGCAGAAATTAAAGCTTGAGGAGGGAAGCATGCTTGAGGTTGAGTGGACGAATGAGTTAATGTGCATGTTCACTCTAAGTGAAGGTGTCTCTGAAGCCATCGCCTATTGCAGATTTTATATTCACAGTGAGTAACAATACACAAAGTCTATGTATAACTCACTCCTTTGTAATATTCTCTTGAATGTAATAAATATCCAATGAATGTTGGGTTTCTAGAGTAAAACCTTGTCTCAGATGTGTATTTTTCCTCTAGAATATTGTATGTTGTTGTGATTAGTTATGGAGTTATTCATTGAGTTAAGATTCCATTTTAATGTTTGATTGCTAATTAACCTATCCTATTGTTGATTGGAAGATAAATTATTCTAAATGTTGCACAATATTTGGAGGGGCAACATAATTCTACTTAATTGAATTTTACACTGGAGTTGGTAATTAAAAATAGAAAAAAAAATTATTCCACAATAGTCATCTGTGTTGGAAAATTGAGTGGACTCGTAGTCCCTCAATTATGTATCAGATGGTATCAGAGAAGGTTTTGAAGGCTTGGAAAACACCTCCATGGTAAACACCCACAACCAGTACCAAAATAGTGGACAATCATTGCTTCCAGGCCTACAGAGAAGCAGAGCACCATCAATGGTGAGGCCTCATCGTGAAGAAGATGACAGGGAAGGCCCATAGGTCAGATTGGCTCAGTTGGATCAAATCATTGCTACATTGACAAAGTTGGTGACATAACCGCTAGTAATGAAGGGTAAGGAATCAAACTCAACAGAGACTGAGCATGAAGAACACAAGGTTGGTCTGTAAGGTTCCAAAGGCAAGATGCTTGGAAACTAGATTAGTGAAAAAAACTTTTCTTCATCTTCTATTGTCCCTTTCAAAGTTGAAGAAAATTTTGAAATACCCATGTATGATGGACAAACTAATGTCGAGGTGTTGGATAACTAGTTGAAACAATTGGAATTTTACTTTGGGATTCATCAAGTCCAAGAAAAAAATAAATTATTTTGCCCATTTGAAGATGACTAGACATGCTCTGATATGGTGGGAGATTTATGCAGATGCACTGAGGATAGGAGAGAAGACGATGGAGTTGAAATGGAAGGAATTCAAGGAATTATGGAAGTCACAATTTTATCCCATGGGCTACAAAGAGGAACAAATCATGAAGTGGTGGTACCTTCGGTAAGAATAGGGACAAAGAGTGAAAAAATACATTTCAATGTTTAGGAGGTAGGCCATCCGGTTGGGTATCTCTATGGAAGAGCCAAGAAGCCCATGGAGGTTAAATGGGAGGAATTCAAGGAATTATGGAAGTCACAATTTTATCCCATGGGCTACAAAGAGGAACAAATCATGAAGTGGTGGTACCTTCGGTAAGAACAGGGATAAGGAGTGAAAAAATACACTTCAAAGTTTAGTCGGTAGGCCATCTGGTTGGGTATCTCTATAGAAGAGCCAAGAGTGGTGATGAAGTACCTTGGAAGACATTTCATCCATATTCGAAGACACTTGAACCTTCATGGTGTGAAAATCATAAACAAGGTAATCAAGAAGACTCTCTACATTGAGTTGGACTCCAAGAAATGAGAGCATCACATGGGCCATAAAGAAACCAACAAGAGAAGAGACAAGAAGATGACAACCACATCTTAAAAATGGAGGGATCCTAATAGGCATTGTAAAAATTGTGATGTAGATGGACACACAAAAGATAAGTGATGGAAAATTCATCTATAATTATGTCCAAAGTGGCTAAAGTCCAAGGGGAAAGCCAAGAGAGATATAGAGATAAAATAAGAAGTAGTATAAATCACCTCTGATTTGGAAGAATTTGTGGTTTTCACCACATTGCAGTAGCAAAAGATCAGTGGAGATAAACATGCCCTATTCCAAATCAAAGTTCAGCTGAAGAAATGGAAGGTAAATTCCTTGTTCGATAGTGGTTCTCAACATAATCTAGTTTCTGAAAAATTAGTTGATGAGCTTGGCATAGAAACATATGATATAGTGTAGCCAAGTTCATTAATATGGCTGCAATGGAAAATTTTAATGAGAATCACTCGACGATGCAAAATCAAGTTTTCCATTAGTTCCAACTATGTTGATGAGGTAGAATGTGAAGTTGAACCATTGGACACCTATTGAGTGATGTTTTGGTAACCCCTACTTGTGGGATAAGGATGTTACCTTCTACATGAGAGAAAACAAGTATCGCTTGGTCAAGGGTGGCAAGGAATACCTCGTCAAAGAACATCAAGAGAGAAATATAATAACTCCTCCAGCAACAAAAAAAGGATGGACAAATAGGAAAAAATCCACCTTCATCAACAATGGAATGGTGGATATGCAGAGGAAAATGGATTCCTTCTTCTTCCATCTCCTTAATGGTACAGATTTTGGGGACCAAAATCCTTCAAATGGGGAGGTGTGATCCAAATTGGATCTTGAAAAGTGTTTGTAAATTTTGTAAATAAATATGTTTCATTTGATTTCATTTGATTTTTTTTCTTCTTGGAAAATTGGAAGTGGAAATGAATAGATGTGATGGTCATCCTTCCAAAGGTAGACCATTAAAACAATGAGGGATATAGAAAAGGAAGGAAAAACAAAAGGATATTCAAGGAGAAAGAGAGAAGGATGCTAGCAGAAATTAAATCTCGAGGAGGAAATCATACTTGAGGTTGAGTGGACGAAGGAGTTAATGTGCATGTTCACTCTTAGAGAAAGTGTCTCTGAGCCATGGCCTACTACATTTTTTATCTTCACAATGAGTAACAATACACAGATTCTATGTATAGCTCACTCTGTTGTACTATTCTCTTGAACGTAATAAAATATCTAGTGAATGTTGGGTTTCTGGATTAAAACCTTGTCTTAGATGTGTGTTTTTCCTCTGCAATCTATTGGGTATGTTGTTGTGATTAGTTATGGAGCTATTCATTGATTTATGATTCCATTTTAATGGTCGATCACTAATTAACCTAGCCTATTGTTGAGTGGAATATTAATTATTTTAAATGTTGCATGGTNTTGCCCATTTGAAGATGACTAGACATGCTCTGATATGGTGGGAGATTTATGTGGATGCACTGAGGATAGGAGAGAAGCCCATGGAGGTGAAATGGGAGGAATTCAAGGAATTATGGAAGTCACAATTTTATCCCACGGGCTACAAGGAGGAGAAAATCATGAAGTGGTGGTACCTTCGGTAAGAATAGGGACAAGGAGTGAAAAAATACACTTCAAAGTTTAGGAGGTATGCCATCCAGTTGGGTATCTCTATGGAAGAGCCAAGAAGCCCATGGAGGTGAAATGGGAGGAATTCAAGGAATTATGGAAGTCACAATTTTATCCCATGGGCTACAAAGAGGAACAAATCATGAAGTGGTGGTACCTTCAGTAAGAACAGGGAGAAGGAGTGAAAAAATACACTTCAAAGTTTAGGAGGTAGGCCATCCAGTTGGGTATCTCTATGGAAGATACAAGAGTGGCGATGAAGTAGCTTGGAAGAAATTTCATCCATATTCGAAGACACTTGAACCTTCATGGTGTGAAAATCATAAACAAGGTAAGCAAGAAGACTCTCTACATTGAGTTGGAGTCCAAGAAACGAGAGCATCACATGGGTAAAAAAGAAACCAACAAGAGAAGAGACAAGAAGATGACAACCACATCTTAAAACTGGAGGGATCCTAATAGGCATTGTAAAAATTGTGATGTACATGGACACACGAAAGATAAGTGATGGAAAATTCATTTGTAATTATGTCCAAAGTGGCTAAAGTCCAAGGGGAAAGCCAAGAGAGATATAGAGATAAAATAAGAAGAAGTATAAATCACCTTTGATTTGGAAGAATTTGTGGTTTTCACCACATTGCAGTAACAAAAGGTGAGTGGAGATAAACATGCCCTATTCCAAATCAAAGTTCAGGTGAAGAAATGGAAGGTAAATGCCTTGTTCGATAGTGGTTTTCAACATAATCTAGTTTCTGAAAAATTAGTTGATGAGCTTGGTATAGAAACATATGATATAGTGCAGCCACATTCATTAATATGGTTGCAAGGGAAATTTTTTATGAGAATCACTCGACGATGAAAAATCAATTTTTCCATTAGTTCCAACTATGTTGATGAGGTAGAATGTGAAGTTGAACCATTGGACACCTATTGAGTGATGTTTTGGTAACCCCTACTTGTGGGATAGGGATGTTACCTTCTACATGAGAGAAAACAAGTACCTCTTGGTCAAGGGTGGCAAAGAATACCTCGTCAAAGAACATCAAGAGAGAAAGATAATAACTCCTCTAGTAACAAAACAAGGGTGGACAAATAGGAAAAAATCCACCTTTATCAACAATGGAATGGTGGATATGCAGAGGAAAATGGATTCCTTCTTCTTCCATCTCCTTAATGGTACAAATTTTGGGGACCAAAATCCTTCAAATGGGGAGGTGTGATCCAAATTGGATCTTGAAAAGTGTTTGTAAATTTTGTAAATAAGTATGTTTCATTTGATTTCATTTGATTTTTTTTCTTCTTGGAAAATTGGAAGTGGAAATGAATAGATGTGATGGTTATCCTTCCAAAGGTAGACCATTAAAACAATGAGGGCTATAGAAAATGAAGGAAAAGAAAAAGGATATTCAAGGAGAAAGGGAGAAGGACGGTAGCATAAATTAAATCTCGAGGAGGGAATCATACTTGAGGTTGAGTGGACGAAGGAGTTAATGTGCATGTTCACTCTTAGAGAAGGTGTCTCTGAGCCACGACCTACTACAATTTTGATCTTCACAATAAGTAACAATACACAGATTCTATGTATAGCTCACTCTGTTGTACTATTCTCTTGAACGTAATAAAATATCCAGTGAATGTTGGGTTTCTGGAGTAAAACCTTGTCTTAGATGTGTATTTTTCCTCTGCAATCTATTGGGTATGTTGTTGTGATTAGTTATGGAGTTATTCATTGATTTATGATTCCATTTTAATGGTCGATCACTAATTAACCTATCCTATTGTTGAGTGGAATATTAATTATTTTAAATGTTGCACGGTCTTTGGAGGGGCAACATAATTCTACTTCATTGAATTTTTCACTGGAGTTGGTTATTAAATATAGAAAACAAACTTATTCTGCAATAGTCATCCATGTTGGAAAATTTATTGGACTCTCAATTCCTCAATTACATATCACAAGATTAACATATACCTGAAGATGGATATGCCCTGCCTAAATTCTCCCAATAAAATTGTTGCCAAGATATGCGTTGAGAAGGATTTGAATGGAGGTCTTTTGGAAGGAATGAATATGGCAGTTGGGGACACAAAAATATGGAATTTATTGGAAAATCGAAATGTTCCTTTCAAATGTCGTTATTGTAGACCCTATGAGAATATTAAGATATCTTACCAAGAGTAAATATTGGGAAACAAAATGGAGATATCTAGATGGGGAATGCTTCTTCTAATTATGATTGGATCTCACTAGGAAAAATTTCCCACAAGAACAAGTTTAAGAGGAAAATGGTAGAGGAGCAAGACTCCCAAGTTTCCACTCATATGGAGGAAGCTCAAGAGGTCAATGACATAGATGCTAAATTGCAAATAGAATTGGGAATTCATTTAGAAAACTTAAGGAATCAATTATAGAGTTGCAAGATATCAAATTTATTTCATTGGATGGTCCCATGATTTAGGAACATTTTTAAAGAATATTTTGAATTTTAAAGTTACTTGTATGTCTCTACTTCTAGACATTATAGAATAAAGAAGATTCCCTTTGCTTCTCCAAGTGA
>JZKD02S0105867.1:10100-24593 GCA_000966675.3 Picea glauca | reverse complement strand
TGATCTTCAAATACAAGAATATCAAAATTAACTTGTACCTTGAAGGGAGAGGTTCCTCCAAATTGGTTGCTTGATGAAGATGTGCTTGTTTCTATCGGCAGACATTGAAGGATGTGGGAAAAATTCTCCATCATTTCGTCCCTCTGTCGCATGAGAGATTTCTCAAGCAATAGGTTAATAGAATATTCTACTACGTCGTTTTTCTTTCCTGCCACCATAGAGGGTTTCTTGGGAGTGCGAGAGTGATTTTCCTCAAGAGAGACAAGCTCGAGACCCAACTTTCTATACTCGGACCTCGTCAGGGACATGCACTAAAAAACGATCAAGAGAAACCTCCTCTGATACCACGGATCTGGATTATTTTCGGAACGAAATTAAAGTAGAGATATTACAATGAAATACACATAAATATTGTCAGAAACATAGAAATACAACAATACATGATTTCTATTAATGAAAGAAATGTACAAAGACAGTAAAAATATAGAGTGCAAGACTCGCTAGAATGGTGGCAACTTTATCTTTGAGAAGAGATGTGACAACTACTTTCATTCACAAGAAGATGAGCACAATGAGGCTTTGAAGGACCTTTTATGATAAAGATGAATGCCAAAAACCTAGCCCTAGGAGATGAAGCGCCAAAAGTCATGTGGTCCTCGTTGGGGTAAGTTAGCACATTAACTTCTCGAGGTTGTAACTTTTGTATACGATCTCCATTTTAGGTGTGTGATAGCCCATTGGAAAGGTATTTTCAAGAACTACACATTATGTCATCAAAATATGACTCTGTCTATAGTTTGATGGTGGAAATATAGGAGAACATTTAGGGCCCCAAAACAACAATGGAAGTACAAAAATATGTACTGACATGAAAACTTCCAAAACAAGCCAATTGAAATAGGTGGGTGGCCACCAATATCCACCTGGATTCTATGTAGGGCTTCAGGAAATCCATGGAAGTACAGAACCCATAATTACAAAGAAATGTCCTCATTACATAGAAACATTCTGAACTAAAAACTGTCAAGATGAGCCAGTTGGGATTTGGAACAAGTGGGTGGCCACCAATATCCACCTGGATCAAGGTATGGGTTATTCCCAATTCTATATGTAGTGTCTCTTTATTCCTCACCCTAAGTTCACTAATAAGGAAGGGTTATGGTGAAGCAGGGGCCTCTCCAATATTGCTACCATGCAACCACAATTAGGGTTACTAGGTCTTGGTGACTCTTGTTATCACTACTACGAATATAATTCGTTAACATTGACCTCTTATGCAAGTTTTAGGTGTGGCTATGAGAGGTTTTACCTAGGAAGTTATTCTTGACCTCTATGTCTTTGTAATTAATGTTTTTTGGGTTGATGTTAGAGGGTTTCTCCTTGCACTTACTAGGGTTTGATTTGTTTCTAGTTAGGGTTCTTTCTAGTCTTTCCAAGTTTTTTTGAGTAAAGATACTAGGTTTCTTGTAGTTCAAACTCTGAACCCATATATATATATATCAAGTCCAACTATATATATGCTTGGCTCTATGTAAGTTTTCCTTCTAATTATGTAATAATTTTGAAATATATTGAGTACATGCTTAGCTCTATGCAAACTAAAGGCGTGTGTTTGAGGATAGAACAAGTTGAGCAAGCAACTTCAAATCTATTACAGGTATGGCCTATAAAATACAAAATATAACCTTCATATTATAATTCTCTAACAAATGTTAGTAAAAACACTTGCAAGGATTAGCCTCTCAATAGGGTGGAGACTCCACATATCAAAGTCTCAAGCAAAAGCCTCTAGGTTAGTCTGGTACAAATCTACAAAGCCTCTCAATCAGTCTAGTACAAATCTGCAATTGGGATAATTTTACACAAGAACACAACAATCACAGGTAAGCTAATACAAAGTACATATTATTCATGAAATTGAAAGAACACACATCAAGGGTTAATGTCTTTTACCAAAATAAACCAGCTCAAGAAATTAATGATGCTTATATGTCACTGGACATTCACATAGTGATTGCTTCAATGATTCATAGAGTAGTTGTAGTTGCTTTATCTATTCATAGAGTAGTTGTAGTTCCTTCATCTTAGTGATGGTGGACATCGTTTGTGCTCATGCTATTTATTTTTATGTTGCAAGGATGAAAGGGTCAAATGCCACAAGTTATTTGTATGCTGGAAGGATGAAAGGGTCGAATTCCACAGGTCAAACCGTGTTTATGCATGGACGTTACCAATACCAAGTAGAGGGTTGTGGCATTGCAACAAGCAAAGGAGGAGGGCAGAGATGATTGCAAACATATACTGCAATGTCTGACATACATAGATTGCAGTGTTTGACAACATGTCAAAGAATTAAGTCCAAACCTCAAATTTGAGGAGGGAATATATGTTTGTAGAGATAGACTGAAGTGTCTGACAAACATGTCAAAGAATTAAGTCCAAACCTCAAATCTGACCATTGCCATGTTTGTGACACTAAGAGGGTTGAAGATGAAAAACACTTCATCTTAGATTTCCCTCCCTATTCCCAAATTAGATTCCAATTTAAATATATTTGTCATAATATAGACCTTCATAACCTCCTAAGTTATCAAAACTATGGTGATCTTGGAAAGCTTCTCTCAATGCCTTTTGAGCACATAAATACAATTTTAAAGAAATTGAAGTAATCTCTTACCTTCTTAAGGTCCAATAGACCAATTGTCTAAGTGGAGGTTAATCATCATCAATAAGTTGTTTTCTATGGCTTGAGAAATAAATAAGAAAAAATACCCACCACCAAGACTATTTAATCTCATGAACAATATATCAACCAATAAAAAAATAAAATTATAAATTTGGAAAATTAATAAAAATGTATTTTTTTTTTTAAATAAATTATAAAACTATAAATAAAAACATATTAACAATTTAACAAAACTTTAAGATATGGGCAAAATCAGGGTGAGTGAGGAGGCAATAATATTTAAGGTTTTGATAAGGTTTAAGTGAGATTTTTCTTTTTTAGCAAGTATAATTTTTGAAAAAATTTATTTAAAATATTGAAATAATAAATTTTATGAAATTGGAAGAGATACTATATAAAAAAGATAAGAGAACATCAAAGCAAATATGGAAATAAATTTCTTGGAAACTAATTTTTTCCAGCAGAAAATTTCTCAATATATTGATATATGTTGTTTTCATTGTACGTATTCATAGCTTACTAACATAGCCTTCCTCCATAATATGTGAACTACGACCATCATAGTATCACCAAGTCCAAAAATATGGCATATCACATAGAGAATACATTGTACCCAAAAGTTTCCAAAGTATACAACTAGTCTATTGCCCGCCTCAACAAACTATCCAAATACAAATTACATAGTTATTCGAATTGACTAGTGAACTAAACACAGATTAAGCATCACGTCTTTGATAGCAAAAATAAGTCGTTCCAGTCTACTATGTCGATCATGGAAAGAGACGTAAAGTAAGTGGGGGGCCCTCCTGGCCATCTTGCCATTTGTTGTAGTGGATCCTTCCTTCCGGTACCAGTAATGCATGCTTTGATAGGGCTCTAAATTCTCTTCCATGTATATATGATCAAATTTAATGTTGTTGAAGAGAGGAATAAGTTCCATGACCTTTATCATCCAGCCCATAAAAGAGGTTACTTGTAAATTGCATTTGTAATTTAACCAATCAATTACAATCTTTGAGTCCCCGAGGACATGTAGGTGCACAAAGTTTAACCGGTCTTCTAAGGTTAATGATGCCCATACCCCAAGTAGTTCCACCCTGGTGTTTGTTCCCTGCCCACAATTTAAAGTCCATTTGTAGGTTGTACTTCTTGTAGTCTTTATTATGCCCTCTACCTCACAAAGTAAACCATTTTTTTGCGCAGCACCATTAAACCAACAAACAAAATCCAAAGTAATGTCTGAAGTCTTCTTAATCCTGTTGGGTGTCCTTTCTTGTATCTGACCGCTGGTAGACTTCAACATCCCTCTGATTTGTATGAGGGAGAACAACTATCAAAGATACATCTATTTCTTTCCAACTACAAATACCAACATACAATAATTAGTAAGGTATTGTATACATTTTCCACCTTTAACCAGTTTTCAAAACATGTGTTTAAAGTATTGCCTCCCCAAGTAGTGACAAGATTAAATACAATTTGTAAAATTTTCCACAGTTTTACAATAAAATGACACTATATTAAAATGTGAGATAGGGTCTCCTCATCCCTGTAGCAGAGTGAATACTAAGACCAACCCAACATGAATCCAAGGATTTTATGTTCTATAGCTAACCAAGCTAACCAAATAAACCGTTTAATTTTATATGCTAAGTCCCAGGTTCATAACTGTCTTGGCCATAAAGAAATCTGTTGTGGCAAGAATTTAAATGCCATAGCATTGTAAACATTTTTGACCGAGAGTAGTCCTGACTGGTCACCACCAGTCCACAATAAAATATCTTCTCCATATTGTAGCTGGAAACTACTTGACGGCGGCGTTAACGGAAAATCGGCGTCCCATCCGGAATTCTTGGCGGCAGCGGCCGCCGTAGGGGATCATGTTATAGAGCTGAGTACAGGGAGGCCAATATCCAGTAGTAGGATGGATATTGCTCGCCCCGAGTACAGTGCCGCGTCAAAGATCTGCGAGCCGGCACAGATTACAGACGTTTGAGGATTCAAAAAGTAGTCAATTATTCAGCTGAATTTCTGAAGATGGTTCTGTGGGCCGGCACGAATAAATACTAATAACAACCACTGACATATATTGACCATTTCGGCATCGGGGGTTACAGGAAAAAGCAAGCATAACTGAGAGAGGAAAGCCCATTATAAATATTCGAATTAGAACCAATCGGTCAGTCTGATTTACAGATGAGGCGGAGTGATTTATATCGATCCCTATGCACCTTATCATCCCTGACTATTTGTTCATAGGCAAATTGCTGTTCATAGAGTGCTTTGGAGGAAAACTCATCTAATCCTCGGTAATATGTTTTGAAATATTGTTCATATCGTCAATTTGACATGACATATTACATCTGTTACCAAGTTCTTGTTCATCAAAATTACTTGGGATCTCATCTAGTCTCGGCCATACCAACTCTTCTTATGATGTATTTTTTTGGGTGTCTCCTCTCTACTCTTGGAATCTTGGCCGCTTAACCCTTGAAATCCAATAACTCCTAGCAAAATTTGACAAAAAACAAAAAGAGATGAAATGTTTAAAATAACAAAATTTTATATTAAGTTTTACCAAAATCAATATATGCAATGATAATAATAATAGTTCTGCAATGATAATAATAATAGTTCTTCCTAAGAGATCATATATTCAAATACCAAAGATGTTGGTACACCTATTTAATATTTGGTTTCAAAGTGCTATCTCTTACAATCTTTTTTATTAATTCTTCCTTATTGCTACTAAGAAGGGGTTTGTGAGATTGAATTTTTTTTTATGGAACTGAAATTTATAACATTGATGACCAAAGAATGATAACAATAATGTTACATTCCTCAACTCACAACTTTAAATGTTAACATGGGCTTTGCACAAACTTGAAAGGTGTTATGCATTATATGTGTAGACCCCATAAATATATCTATGTACAGAGAAAGACTATATTTAACTTGGACTTCTTCAAGTTACTTCAGTATGGAAAAAAAGAGCTAATAATCAACTTAACACTGTAGGGAAGGAATATGAACTTCAACTGAAAATAAAGTTGTAAATTACTTGAGAAAAGGGCTACAGAACAAAATTCAAAGGATCATGCAACCCAATGACCAATCCCTGCTTATCCTGATAGTGGAAAGCTAGGGTTCAAGACATTAAGGAGTAGAATGTGAAGCTACAAATCTAGGTGAGCTGATATAGGTTGCTTAATCCAAAACCAAGAAGTAAAATTGCTAGAAAAACAAAGTTGCAATTGCCTAAGTTGATCTAAGGAAAAACTGAGAAAATCCTATCGTAATCTATTCTATTGCAAAAATTGAAATGAAGCATTATAAAGAAAACTGATCCCTCCTAAGGAAAGGAATGAATGAAGTAATTCATGGATTAACGTGTCTATTCTAATAATGGAAAAAGACTAAAATCTACCCAAAACTGACGTGCTATTTTATTACAGCATAAAGAGAAATAAAATAGATCATGAATTTATTTATCAATCCAGAGTTCAAGAGAAACTTGTGAGATGTTGTGCACTGTATGTGTAGGCTCCAGGTTCTCTATTTACAATTGATTATCTACATGCTTCTACCAAAAGTAAATTGCATTGTTATCTATGAAATGGAATGACATTGCATAAAATCAAACACACCACACTTGTAGGAAAAATAAACACACCACACTTGTGAAAAATAAGCATGAATGACTATGATAGTTAAACTAGTTTTTGGCTCTTCGAGGTAATGTGTAATGTTACCATGCTTTGTTTCACTATTGCTATGATAATTTCTCATCATGCATAAGTCTACGGTTTGCATTGGATCAAATAAATATAAAAGAAAACTCAAAATAAAGAAAGATGCTAAGCTAAAAGAACATGTAATCTACAAAAATAACCTATAGATCCGCAACTCCTAGATGTTGGGATCTGCTACAAAAAATTTAAATGCTTAAATCATAAGAAAATAAAATCACAATGACCATTCTGAAAGTTGCAAAACGGAGTCATAAGAGATCTATATTCTATTCTTGAAATTCCATACCTTCTACATTGTGAATCATTTATCCATTTCATCCACTGTCCCCAAACATGACAATGGGACTGGTTTATATAACTAAAATAAGAATATATTTCTAACAGCTTGTATTTACACAAGGCCCTAAATATGTGGGTATGTAAATGTTGCCTATTAAACATATGATGTGTTCTACAAAGAATTGAATAGTTAAAGGGCATCAAGATACCAACAACCCACACATTCTATGACATATATTTGTGGTTGAAGTTAAATGGATTTGAACTACTCCTAGATTTGCTCCTTTGTTGCCCACTTGTTCATTGAATGCACTCACTTCATTTCCTTTCAATTCTAGCCTTCTTCAACCCTTTAGAAAATCACCATTGTTCTAGTTTAGCCTTGGATTATTTTAGATCTGTAATTTTCTTTGGTCATTCTCAATGTTCATAGTTAGCATCTTTATTTGAATTATAGATAAAAACTTCGAACTTCTACCTTAATTTCATCATATAAACATGAAAATATAAGAAACACAATCCATTTTTTAACTTTTGTACAATAGATGGCTAGGAAACACAAAGCATTGCATGTCCCTATGTAGTTCTCCTTCCTTCTCAGGGACACCCAAATGTATTGTTGTCCAATTATAGGCAAGGTGGCCAAGTTCTATAGTTCCATTAAAAACCAAAGTTCAATAGACAACAAATGTCTTTTGTTATTGGATGTTCCCTTATATGCGAGGGCTAAAGCATACATCCCACCATAACCTAAAATTGATGAAAAATTTGTGTAGAGATGAACCACTTTTTTATGCAGGAGCATCGTATAAAGCCAAAGACATGTGTCTAACCAAAGGAGACAGCTGGAAAAGCACTAGCGCACATTTTGAAGTGTTTTGAAGATTAATGAATGGACATTAATGTAATAGCTAGGGAAGCATACTTACTTTTGTGTTTTGGAGATTGTAAACAGATCTTGAGCGTTGCTATCATCTGTCAAATGTGGAGGCATTTATGCGTAACGAATGCAAGTAGGTAGATTTAATTTAATAGATTAGACAGTTTTAGGAGCATAGGAGGTAGGAGGGAAAATGGATGATAGACACCCTCAACCCTTGTATCATTGTAACATAATTCAGAATTCATAAGCTATAGAGCTGCAGAGAGGAATATAGGAGGAAAAATAATTTTATGCATTTTTAGTTTCTATTGGCCATGTACAGGAGCACTGGAATTAATAGAAGAAAGTTTTGATTCCAATCTATGTGTTTGTTATGGTTGTTGGAACCACCTGTTAAATGGTATGTTGCGGGCTTGTTTGCATTCTCTGTGTGCATTCTATTTCAATGCCAAGGTGTGTGCATATGCTCTAGAATTCTATGTTGAATGTTTGAATTCTGGATAAGGGGTGAATGAGTTTCAGTTGTTTCTCTTTCTGAGAACTCCTGCAAAGAGTGTAGTGGAGGGTTTGCAAGGAATGCATCGACCAGGTTCTGTGTTTTATCTCAGAACCCTCAGACGAGATTCAAATCGTATCTTTACAAGCAAAGAGTGCTATTAGAGCACAAAGCCATGCAAGGTGTGTGTAGGTCAGGTGGATTCTTGGATTTTACAAATCCAAAAGAGAGAAATTGAGAGACTGTTGTTGCAAGGAGTGCACGGAGTCAAAGACCCTAAATAACCAGAGGTTATTTGAAAGTTGTCACAAGGCATGCATGCAAGGACCCTTTTGGAGGCCTTGAGTTTGCAAGTGGAAGTTCAAGAGAGTTAGAACCTCTCAATTGTTCCAAAGGGAGATGGAGGTTGAATTGGTTCACAGGAGTTAAGTTCTGGAGGAAGGACACCAACTCATTTGGCCATAAGTCCTTGAGAAGTTGAATCGGACGGTTGAATTGCTTCAGGAGGAAGTGCCAAAATCCTGAGAATTGTTGGATCTCTTAGAACAATGAAGAGATTAGGACTGAGTGCCTTTTCAACACCCATAAGCTCAGGAGGAGTAGTGACCATCAGATCCGGATCAACAAGGACCATTGATCTCATATGTGAATTCGCGTATCGAAATTCAGGGAATCGAGTGACCAGTGGTTTGGTCAAGTGTTGTAGATTTCCGGGTGGAAAAATCCCGATACAGCTAGGACCATTGGATTGAGGGAGGCACACAGACATCGATCTCACCAAAATTATGATTTCAGAGCCGGGGATCCATAGAGGAAGAGGAATAGCTGTTGGTTGCCCGCTTGAGTCGCGAAAGCCGAAAAATCCGTGTGGACAGGTGGCAAGAACTCACCTCGTAAGTAGAGTAAAGTAGAAGTGACAAGTGGCGTGCGCCCGTCGATTTGGGTAAAGTCAAACTTCATTGACGAACCGCATTTCAGGGATTCACAAGGGGAGGGCACGAGAAGTTGGTGCTCCAACTCACGAGTTGCAAAAGGTGCTTGCATAAGGCTTGGTTGTGGTCCTATAGGAAAGGGGGCTGAAGAGAGGGGCTTACACCTTAACCCATTTTCATTTCGCGTTTCGACTATTTCCAAGGGCCAGGGCATAGTATTCGAAGTGCCACAAACTCGTGAAACCTGAAATCCTTTGCGGGCTTATGCAAGGAGTTTAATTAACCCTTGTCAAGGTTTAGAGAAGATCCTACGCGAATATCAGCCTGAGGGCAGGAGGTCTACAACAGTTGTGGTATCAGAGCCTAGAAAAAGTTCTTTTCTTTCTGTAGCAGAGAGAAAAGAGGAATTTTATAGCCATGCCACCGAGAAGAAGAGAAAGGGTTATGCCTAATCCTGTAGTGGAAAGAGAAATGCATGAATTACGTGCCAGTCTTGATGCTATGGAGGCATCACAGAGGCGCACAGTTAATGTTGGGGATATCAGCGAAGATGAAAGTGAAAATGAAGATGAAAATGAAGAAGTTGCAGTAGAAGATGTTGTGGAAGAATGCTTATTCAAGGCTATTGCTAGGATAGGTGCTAGGGAAAAAATGGGCATTCCAATGTACGAAGGAAACTTGGATGTTGAAGAGATTCTAGACTGGATTAGAGCTCTAGACAAATACTTCGACTATGAGGATGTCGAGGAAGACAAGAAATTCAAACACGCCATTACTAGACTTAAAGGGCATGCAACACTGTGGTGGGATGAATTGCAGGATGATAGACATTGCAAGGGAAAGCATAAAATCCAAAGCTGGGATAGAATGGTTGCAAAAATGAAAGCCAAGTTTATACCTAGAGATTATCAAATAGATCTGTTTCAGAGGATGAAAAATTTGAGACAGAAGCTGATGTCAATGAAATAATACACTCAAGATTTCTATAGGATAAACATCAAAGTAGGTCATCGAGAAAGCAATGATGATAAAGTTTCCATGTATATGAATGGTCTACGATATGCCATTCAGGACGAGATGAGCATGATGACCATCCGAACTGTAGAAGATGCTTATTAGATGGCTTTGAAAGATGAAGAGAAGCTGAGCCAAAAGAAAGGTCAAAGAGGCTGAGGTAGAAGTCAAAACAGAGGCAAGACAATTGCCCAGGATAGAACTTAAAGACCTAAAGAAGAGGGGAAGAAATATCAAACTCAACCTCAGAGAGGAGGAAGCTCACAGGGGAAGTAGTATGCTGATAGAAATACTTTTCCTCGAGTCAGAGGAAGAGGAAGAGGCGGAGGAGGCGAAGTGAAATGCTTTTTCTATGGAAAAATTGGACATAAATCCTATGAGTGTCCAGATAGGAAGAAATATGGTGGTGAAAATCACATTGTCGAGGCTCAAGGACATAATGTTGAGGCAGAGGATGTTGAGGGCAGAAGATCTTTGATGATGAGGAAAGTTCTCTTAGAACCAAAAAGGGAGCTAGATAACCCAGCCCAAAGAAATAGTCTACTTCGAACTGCTTGCAAAACCAAAGATAGGGTATGCAAGGTCATAGTAGATAGCGGTAGCACAAATAATCTTGTATCTATGGAAATGGTATAAAAACTGGAGCTGGAGACTGTTGCACATACAAGCCCATACAAATTTTCGTGGCTACAAAAAGGACATTAGGTAAATGTCACTTAACAGTGCTTAGTTGAATTTAAAATAGGAGGATATAAAGATGAGATATTATGTGATGTCATTCCCATGGATGTTTGTCATATATTGTTGGGTAGACCATGGCAATATGATAGAATTGTGGTGCATGATGGGAGAAAGAACACATACACTCTGGAGAAAAGAGGTAGGACGCACATGTTGCTGCCGATTAAGAACAAAGAGGTGAAAACAGAGATGAGAAACACTGTACTTCTCATGAGTGGGAAGGAACTTCTTAAGGAAGTCAGGAAGAAGGAAGACACACAATTCATTGTGGTTAGGAAGCCCATAATTGTTCTGAACAACACTAGGATAGATGATTTACCGGAAGAAATTCAGGAGTTGCTGGAAGAATTTGTTGATATAGTAGTGGATGAACTACCTTGTTCGTTGCCACCTATCAGGAGTATAAGCCATCATATCGATCTTATACCTAGAGCCAGTTTTTTGAACAAAGTAGCATATAGGTTGATGCCGCAAGAGAATGAAGAAGTTAAGAGATAGGTCCAGGACTTAATGGACAAATGATTGATTTGGGAGAGCTTGAGTCCATGCACTGTTTCGACAGTGCTCAGCCCAAGGAAGGACGATGGCTGGAGAATGTGTACAGACTCAAGGGAAATCAACAAAATTACCATCAGGTACAGGTTCCCATTTCCAAGGATTGATAACTTGATGGATTGCTTGAGTGGAGCAAAGTTTTTTTCAAATATTGATTTGAAAAGTGGATATCATCAGATTAGAATGAGAGAAGGTGATGAATGGAAGACAACATTCAAGACAAATGAAGGGTTGTATGAATGACTTGTCATGCCATTTGGCTTAACAAATGCACCTAATACTTTCATGAGGTTGATGAACGAAGTCTTGAAGGATTTCATTGGGAAATTCATCATTGTATATCTTGATGATATATTAATTTTTAGCAAAACTAAAGCAGAACATTTAAAGCATTTAGCTACAATGATGAGGAGGTTACAACAAGAGAAATTGCTGATCAATATGAAGAAATCATCATTTATGAGGACAAAACTCATTTATTTGGGTTTTGTTATCTCTAAAAATGAATTGAAAATGGATCTGGAAAAGATAAATGCGATTAAGGATTAACCATCGTCGAAGAGCATGTTTGAAGTTTGAAGCTTCCATGGTTTGGCTAGATTCTACAGGAAATTCATCCGAAAATTCAGTGGAATTAGCACACCGATGATGGATACGGTGAAGAAAAGACATAAATCTTTTCACTGGATAGAGGAAGCGGAGAAGAGATTCAACCTGCTGAAAAAGAAGATCATTGAGTAGCCAATTCTGGTTTTGCCATATTTTAGCAAGACATTCCAGGTCAGGTGTGATGCAASTGGATTTTCCATTGGAGCGGTCTTGAGCCAAGACAACAGGCCGATCGCGTATTTCAGTGAAAAACTGAATGARGCAAAGATCAAGTACTCCACGTATGATAAAGAATTYTATGCAGTCATACAAGCGCTRAAGAAATGGAGACACTATTTGGTTCCCAAGGAGTTTGTTTTGTACAGTGATAATCACGCTTTGCAATTCATGACTCGACAGGAGAAGTTGAACCAAAAACATGCTAAATGGGTTGAATACATGCATAATTTTACTTTTGTGATTAAGTATATTTCTAGAACTGTTAACAAAGTTGTTGATGCTTTGAGCAGGAAATGTTTGCTTATGCAGGAATTCAGAGTCAAGACTTTGGGTTTTGATAACCTCAAGGAAATGTACATGGATGATCTAGACTTCAAAGAGGCATATGAGGCATCTGAGAATCCAATTCTTAGGGATAGAAGCCAATGGACGTAATACATGATCCAGGATGGATTATTGTTTAGGGGAAATCAACTATGTATTCTGAAATGCTCCATGAGGGAGAATTTGCTGAAGGAAAAGCACAGCGGAGGATTGGCCGGACACTTCAATCATGAAAAAATGTTCTCAAAGTTGAATGGCTCATATTTCTGGCCAGGGATGAGGACAGATGTGAAGAAATTTGTGGGAAGGTGTAGAATTTGTCAGTACACGAAAGGAAAAAGGCAGAACACAGGGTTATACCAACCATTACCCATACCGGAAAGGCTATGGGATGCCGTGAGCATGGATTTCATATTGGGACTGCTAAGGACACAAAGGGGATATGATTAAATATTTTTAGTGGTAGACAGATTTTCAAAGATGGCACATTTCATACCATGCCAGAAAACTAGTGACACAACTCATATTGCGAACTTATTTTTCAAGGAAGTCGTCAGACTTCACGGTTTTCCAAGGAGCATCGTTTATGATCGAGATACCGAGTTCGTAGGACATTTTTAGAGGACCTTATGGAAGAAGTTGGGGAAAAATTTGTCTTTTAGCTCAGCATATCATCCTCAAACGAATAGACAGACAAAGTTCGTGAACAGGAGCTTGGGAGATTTTTTAAGGATCTTAGTGACTGAACACCAAAATCAATGGGATCACATTTTGCCACAGGTGTAATTCGATTACAATGATTCATGCAATATAAGCACAGGGCATAGTCCATTCCAGGTTGTATATGGAATGCAGCCAAGTGGAGTTTCTAAATTGAAAGATTCAGAACAAGTTGAATTCAGGAGTGCTAGTGCAGAGGACTTTGCAGAAGGAATGAAGGAGCTTCACAACAGAATTAAGGAGCGATTGCAGAGTTCAAATCAAGAGTACAAGCGTAGAGCTGATCAACACAAGTGAGAGATTCAATTCGAAGTTGGTGATTTGATTCTTGTACATTTGAGGAAGGAGAGGTTCCCAAGGGGAACATACAACAAGATGAAGATGAAAAAGATTGGACTGTGCAAGGTCATAAAGAAATTTGGGACAAACGCATATGATATTGAATTACCCGATGGGGTCGGAATCTGACTGATATTCAATATCGTGGATTTGTACCCTTACAGAGCTGAAGAAGAAGGAGCATAAAATAGACAAGAAAAGATTCAATGGACAAAAAAAATGCATGTAGCTGAAAAGCCACGGATGGAAAGCATAATTGATAAGAGGATTAGCAAAAAGACCAGGAGAAAAGAGTATTTTGAATACTTGGTCAAATGGAAAGGACATCTAGTTGAAGATGCCAGTTGGGAGGATGAAACAAAAATTCAAAAGCATGGATGAACAGTGAAAGAACTCATGAACAAGAGTTCATGAAAATTTTCAAGTGAGGGAGTATGATGCAGGAACATCGTATAAAGACAAAGACATGCACCTAACCAAAGGAGGCAGCTGGAAAAGCACCAACACACATTTTGAAGTGTTTTGAAGATTAATGAATGGACATTAATGTAATAGCTAGGGAAGTGTACTTACTTTTGTTTTTTGGAGATTGTAAACAGATCTTGAGTGTTGCTCTCATCTGTCGAATGTAGAGGCATTTACGCGTAATGAGTGCAAGTAGGTAGATTTAATTTAATAGATTAGACAGTTTTAGGAGCGTAGGAGGTAGGAGGGGAAATGGGTGATAGACACTCTCAACCCTTGTATCATTGTAACATAATTCAAAATTCATAAGCTAATATAGGAGGACAGATAATTTTATGCATTTTTGTTGCTATTGGCCATGTATAGGAGCACTAGAATTAATAGAAGAAAGTTTTGATTCCAATCTATGTGTTTGTTATGGTTGTTGGAACCACCTGTTAAATGGTATGTTGCAGGCTTGTTTGCATTCTCTGTGTGCA